>REGL01002213.1:0-12354 GCA_004194395.1 Aurelia aurita complex sp. Pacific
GTATCTATGTTCAAGTTAACTATCGAGGAACATTTTGAGAGTCATTAGACATTGATTAAAGCTAAATTCACATCACTGGAGTCAACAAAATATGTATACTTTTTTTTGGAAGAACTACCGTAGATTTAAGAGTATCTTCGCAAAATTGCCGTTGAACCTTCATTCTTAAGTAATATTCATGATAAGTTAATGTTTTGAGCCCAATACAACTTTGTTTCTCGTTAAAGATTGCGCTGTTTTTCAAGAAAAAAGTACGTGGTAATGTTGTAAACGATGTCATGATTCATGCACCTGAAAAAGAAGCCAATTAAGAAACTTTCAGTATCAAAAAGTGGAATTTCTTTGTGAAATTAACGAAATTTTAGTACTGTGGGGAAACCTCAACCCCCGAGCCTTTAGTCATATTCGGACGGGTCCAAATATGACAAAAAGGCCCAAGGGACGAGGTTGTAATATGGGCTGATCTAAGTTTATTATAAAAGGAATATGTACATGTATTTTTGGTCTCTTAAATCTCATCATCATCTGGAACGATCCGCTCGTTTGATCTTAGATTCCTTAGATCTATACTGTATATCTATGCTTCTACATGACACCCTTTCCCTTATTTTCACATTTGACCCGTATTGTAAACTTATATTTTATTGCTACGGACAACATCTCTAATTTTGGCTTTGAAACTTTATGACATAGTTCATAAAACATGAATTTTCCATAAAGTACCGACAAAAAAGGAATTAAGTTAAAGTTTATATGAAGTTAACTTGCTCATTGATGTTAAGACCAGGAAAATAAAACACGGAGAGAATGAATTATAAATTGATTTTCAAAATACCTATTAGTCATACTTTTACATACTATCGACACTTTGTACTGTCAATTTAAAGGCTCAAAATCGCTTTTCGTTGTAACGTGGGAAATTTCCTCGGATTTTCGTATATTTACGTTACATCAAAGTTGCAAAATATTGTGAATTTCATATCATTTGAATAGTTTGGTAAACTTTCTGCACTGGCCACGTTAAAAAATTGAATTAATGTTGTAAGGTACCCAAGACCAGTAAGTACTTTATTTTCTCCCATTCCATTCGTGCCATGCAAAGTTGTACCATGAGTGCAAAATATAGCATATACTAAAACTTCCCAAGAGTATGGTCACATGATTTGAAATGGGTAAAACAAACTTTAGTCGATTAGGCCTATCATCTAACTGTATCTAACTTGCATTAGGTTAGAATCCTTGCATGCTTTACTGGATGTGACAGGCGCAAATAATACAGGATTCATGTAGGTGGATTTTAGATCCCCGACTAAAAACATCAGATAACGGTTGGGCTCCGACTGAAGACCTTTTCAAACCTCAAATACTATATTTGGCGTCTTGCCGTCCTACCCACTGTCTGGTCAATGTTGTTTTTATTTTTTATTTTTGTGTGCTGGCCGACGAATGACCGGTGTTTGGTTTGCCGGAGTTTATAGTAACGAATTATACCGGGTGAGTCAATAAAAAGAATCCCTGTTTGAAAAATCACCATTCCCTGAATATCAAGATGATGATATTGGGAAACATACCATTTAACAGCAGACATGTTCAAATAGACCTCAACATTTACCTGTCTGAAATCGGCCACTCCATTCTGAAGTTATAAGGGATTTTTTCCAGAAAGCCCTTTCGAGAAATCTTCAAAACAGCCTGATAACAACGACCAACATTTCACGAGCTTCCTGCCTTATCTGAGTTCAACACATTCTGACATGTTTTATCCTCTTGGGAAGATGAAATCGTCCGGAATGATCTCGTTTTGCACCCAGGGGTGACATTTTCATCTCCCAAAGGGATAAAACGTGCTAAAGCATGTGCAAGTTACTGCTACAAGGCCTAGACATGCGAGAAATTTGGTCGTGATTTTATCCAGTCTTGAGAAAATCTCTTATAATTTCAGAATAGAGTGGCCGATTTCAGGCAGGTAAAATTTAGGATATATTTGAACATGTACACTATTGAAGGACATATTTGCCAACATCATTGTCTTGATATCAAGGGATCTGTGGTCTTTCAAACAGGGATTCTTTTCTTTTTTATTCACCCGGTAGATGATTTTAAATCAGAATTTCTAAATTGAATGTTAGAATTATTTGGCTGTCTTGCCGTTTTAAAGATATAGGCAATCTTTCTTGGGAGCCTTTTGTGTAAACAAGATTTGGACCAAACAGTCGATCACATTTCTCCAATTTTCAGCTTTAGAATGATGACGTTGTCATATGCATATGGGACCCGTTGAATTTGCAACTGTACCCTAATCGGTTTGGAAAAGCTTGTATTTGCACCCTGCTGGAACTGTTCCCAAATAGATGGTCAAACTCTTAAGGAGCCTCGTGCTCATAAATGGAGCCCCGTTCTCGAAAAATTATCGATTATGTTCTAAACAAGTGCTTGTATGAAAGAGACGCAACTACATTATTGGTCCCTAACCATTACCCTTTAAAAACTACTGCTCTAGAACACAAATTTTTCTGTAGATAGAAGGTGCAAAATTGTTACAGATTTGCAGGAACAGTGTATATGGGAGGCTGGTCCGTTACATTTTGTTACAGAACCAAAGTCGTACTGGCACAGTGTAAACGGATCTTGGACTCTGGACTCTTCGGGTCTCAAAGCTAGTAGTTGACCCACGCTGACTGCAACCATAGTCAATTGTATGTTACTAGTTTATCTTTTCCAAATCCATCCTTATCAAGGCCTATCAAGAAATCTTTCCAATTAACAGGAATTGGCCTTGGGGTAAAGAACTATATTGGCGGTTGAGGAATTAGCGACAAACGAAGATAAAATTTTGTTATATCCAATAAATTTCTTATTAACCCTATGAATTAAAGTGGGTCGGTAAGCTGCAATTAATAAAATTTCAAAAGTTTCAAAATGCAATTTTGAGAAAATTCTCGAAAAATCAAATTTGAGGCTCTTTTAATCAAATTGCTACTGTTTGGAAGTTATATTAATGCACTGTTTGTTTTTCTATTGAGATCCTCTTTTTAACTTATATTCGAAAATCTAGAGCATTAATTTTGTCCACCTGATGTTCATGCTTGCAAATATTTCCCGATTTAAAGATTAGATAAAAATCCAATGCGTCTTAAATTGTAGACCTTTGTAAATACACGATATTAAAAACGATACCAAGGTGTGTTTCGTAAGTTGGTCTGCCCTTTAAGACCGTGTGAACTTACAAATTTGATATCTTTGGTCCAAATTGGGAATTTGTGCACTTGTTAGGGGAGCCTTATGATAATATGAAACAATTTAGACCTCTGATTGCGACCTTTTCCAAACACAGCTTCCAAGTAAATCGCCAATAACATTGCTGTAGGCACATAAAGGAACCTACATGATATGACCAACTTTCACTTCTGAGATACACTCATTTTCTTTCAAGAAATTTGGCTCTGAGCTTTGTAGTAGGTGATTTGGATTTTGGGCACAATCTTTACGGTAAAAGTTTGTTGTACCAATTGCCATAAAAATACAACAGATTTGAACAATGCTAATGCAGACTGCTTCAAACTTATTATCAAAGGATAACTGTCATTCAAATTTGCAATGATAAGAGTATATATAGTCTGCCTGTTTTCCATGAGAAAGCCTGCGTTATTGCAAATTTCATATGGCATCTACACTCTTTTTTTTATAAGAATACTATAACTTTTTTCCAGCTTCAATATTCTTAAGAAATTTTCGTTTTGAGCCTTAACATATTCTTAAAGTATTCTAATTTTTTTCAAATCTGCTATGGTTTCAGGGGAACATAGTTAAAAGAAATTTCATGTCATAACGAGGAAATGGTCAAACGAAAGAAAATTAAGCAATTGTAACAATAAGAATGTAACAATCATAAAGTATTTTATGTAACAATCATAAAGTATTAAACATGCATTTTGAAAAAATGAGATACGTCAGTCATGCGAGTATCTCTTATGAGCATCGCAAAGCAGGCAACTGCTGAAAAATGAGACACAAATATGACGAGCTGAGCCTGAGCAATATTCTTATGATATTCTTAAAATTTGCATGATTCTGAGCCTTAATATTCTTATAAACGATATTCTTATAAAAAAAGTTATAAAAAAAGAGTGTAATTGAAGACAAACTTTGAATTTTGGAATATTACTTGGTTGTGGAGTTAGAAATCAGCAAACTTCAAATTTACTCTTGGACCTTCTGCCATTTAGAGGAGAATGTTCAGGTTTGTGACTTTCGGAGTCAATCAAACACAAATTCCGAGTCTACCTGGGGTCTACCTGTTCTACTGTTTTCAAAATTGGTATTAATCAAATACACCCTTGAGGGATATACCGTTCTATCTGCGTATGCAAACGACGTACAACACACCAAAGTTCTAAATTGTTCATTTTAAGTTCATCACCACTTCTGGATCCCCAACCAGTATTATGGGCCGAGCCATAAATAGAGAGCAGGAAGAGCGATATCTTTTCAAATGGATTCCCTTAAAATTTGCACCTCTCAAACTTGGGGGTGGGAGCCGCTTTCTATCAAACTATTTTCATCTTGTCAATTTTTCAAAAAAGAGAGAAAAATTCAGAACCGATCGGTCATTGCTTCCTGTATTAGTTGCAAAGGGTTTACACTTCGAAAAACCGAATTCTGTTACGCTAGATTTCACACTTTTTTAAAGTCGAGAAACCGAGCATTTTGTAGACCAACATAAATCTGGATAGAGAAAATCTTCAGTTCGTATCCATACCTATAGTATCTTAATTTTAATGGACTTTCACATCAACCTGACAAGGTCATCGTACCTTCCTACCGCACCAGGAAAAAGAATTGCGGTAAGTTCAATTTCGCACCCCCAATGTAAAGAAGCGGAGATTTTATGGATCTAGAAGCACCGACTGTGACAAATATGAAAGATCTATATCAAACCAACAAACCTACTTGGGGACGGTTACAACTTGTTAGATGTTAGATGACACATTCCTGCTGTATAGAGCAGCCGAATTCTGGGGTACAGCAAGGATGGTGTGACATAACTTTAAACAGAAAATCTGTATGTAACAGCATATGGCTCAAATCTTTCGAATCTTTAAAAAGGTGGGTGTAAAATTCGATGACAATTTTCTTTAAATTGAATGGCTTGGAAGGAACCTATGGTACTTTGCTATTAATCTGCTGAGGAAATGTTTTGATATCTTGATTTTTTCAAAATGGCGGCAATTTAATTATTTTTGAAAAATTCATGGAAAATATTGAAAGAATGTAAGTCATCGTAAATCCAAAAGCAATAGAGGAAAAATGATATAACCTTCAAGAAAACCATAGTTTAGTTTATGAAGGTATACAATATGATGGCAAGTAGAAATCGGTATCGTTTCTGGTTTAGGGTTTATGAATTTGACGACATGACCTCAAATTTAACAAATGGAGCCATTTTGAGACTAATCAAGATGTCAATAAATTTCAACGGCAGATTTACAGCAAAATACCCTGAATTCCTTCCAAGCCATTAAATCCAAAGAAAACTGTAATATAATTTTCCACCGACCTTTTTAAAGATTTGAGCTCCATGTTGTATGTAACATAACAGCCTCTTTAGTTTCTACAGTAGGGGTTATCCATACCTCAAATCACTCCTGGACAAAAGAGAAAATGTTTTGCAGCAACGGAAACCTTAATTTCTTTCTCTAATTAGGTGTCAGATGAGATTTCGAAAACTCAAAAATACTCATCCAAAAGAGTTGAATTGTTTTATTCGCGGACATTTTCACATGACATCTAATATGAGACCCCATGAGACGCTTAAAATTGCCTAGATTCTACGTTCCATTCACTTTCGCTTAATTACACCGCATGCTAAAGATGGGACGGACTTTTCAGCGACTGAGAACAAAAATGTCCCGTGTGCATTCACTGTCCCTTTTCTACAGAGAAAGGCAGATATCCAGCACATATCAGGGAAGAACTATGAGGTTTTTTGTCGGTTTCGGTTGGAAGATGATGGAAGGGGAGGCAACCCTAGATTATTCGCTGATTTTCCCGATTAAAAAATGTCCACATTCGTTTAGCGACCGTAAAGTGCATCCTGTCTGGAATGTCATTTCATTTCATTTATTTTTCATTTCATTTAATACACTTAAGGAGGGTTGCCCTTCAACAAGTTGATTTTCAAAGGGCCCTCCGATAAAAACATGTAATTACAATTTAGAAAACAAAGTAAAAAGCTATTAAATAAATTAAACTATAAAACCTTATTTACAATGTTCAAAACCATTTACAGTGAAGTTAAAGATTCAAACCTAAAATCAAAATGAAAGGAAACAGTTTTGTGCCTACTTATCATTCTGGATTTATGTGAAAAATTTGTTCCTATTGAGCTTCTAAAGCAGCACGCTTTTTTGGGTTTTTACTTTTGTCTACTGAATGCAGGGTTAAGAATTTAGTGTCTGTTTGAATGAGATATCATGAGCGAAAGACGAGTGAATTACGAGGATCCTGATGGAGAGTGGAGACAGTTGCGTAATGGAACAGCTCGGGGCCCTTAATGATTTTCCATTCTAAGGGCCCTTTGACTGCAAATAGATCAAAAAAAATTTTGCCAAATTTTCAACATCGAAAACGGTGTTTTTGATTGGCAAAATCTTTCCGAATGCATGCCCAGCACATATAAATCTCCAAAACAGGCGTTGATGGAGGGTTTATACATTTATATAACGGCCAATTTGCACTGTATAAACATATTGGGGAGGATGGTTGAAACTCAGTCCAAGCAAAGAAAGCCAAATTTTGGGTCCAGGGCAGGAAAATGTTTCACTCCACAGTCTTCAAATTGTTAGACAACGCAGAAAAAGCTGTGATCGAGGAATGGCCTCCCAAGGAAATTTTTGAAAATTGAGTTTATTTATGTTCTGTCAGGTCATCAACTAAATATGTTCATGTTCTCCAGAACATAACCAAGCATCTTCTAAAAAATTTACAATTTACAGCATTTTTTACCATACTAAGATTGCGTTCAATTCATTTCATGACGGCGTTCATATCAGTAGAAGTCTTCGGTTCCATTCAAGAAGGATCCTAAAGCATTTGATGCACATCAACTCGCCGTTTTTCTCTTTCCAAAGTTAAATTAGTAATTTGCTGAAAATCGTAAGGGGCCCCTGCAGTTTGGGGGCCCTTAGGAGTTGCTCTAACCACACAGTAGGCATCAGTTAGCTGTAATTTAGCTACTTTGAAACACCTACTATAAAGAAATTGATAATAATAAATACCCAACCACCGTGCGTTACGTCACTGATTGGAGACTAGGAGATTCTCGCCCTGATCAGATTTGGAGCAAAAGTATATCTGGAGTTAAGTACATACACACCTACACCGATTCATTAACTCAATATACAGTAGCCGCAGTGACTTACTATAGAGACATTCGGGGAAAACGCAAAAAGACAGAGAGGGCTTTAAAACTTCACCAATCAATAGTTCAATTGAATTATATCTCGACAGAGTCTGGAAATGCCTCGCCCTGATTAGACTTTGATTCAAGATTAACTTCTGATTTTTCGTGACCCCATGACCCAAATACAGTCACAAATTTGGTACATATGAACCAATGTTCGTTTGACGGAAGCAAAAATGGGACTAAAAAGAAATGAAATGGAAGGGCTCCTATATTTGAACCTTTGCTTGAACTTCACATTAATCAGAAACTTTCTGTTAATGTACTCAATGTTTGTCACAAAAGAAAATCGTTTTATCATTTTGGCACATATGTGTACGGGAAGATAAACTCTTGGGGCTGTCCGATAAAGAGACCATTGGCTACCAAAACCTTTGCCCGACTTAGGGCGGACTTTTGCCCGAAAAGAATCATTTTTGTAAATCTTTCCAATGTTAGGGGGTTGCCGCCCTCCCAACCCTCCTGGCTCGTACGCTTTTTATTGGCACACATGAAAATAAATGACCTTTTCTTTCTGTCGGAAATTCCTCTAAAGAGTAGCCTTGCTTGGTACTTGCAATCAATTTTCTCACACCTCTGGTTGTAGATAAAAGATTCAATATTTTACAAGTCACCTTTGGAAGCATCTGCAGATAGGACCCCAGCTTGTTTCCGAAGATTTTACAGTTAGTTTGGTTTATACTGCATTGCTCTTGGTATGAGATTGATGCTCAATTGATAAGCCAATGCTACAAAGTAGTGCATTCATGTAACATGCAATGAAATTTTATGTCAAATTTTGGGGTGTGGTAGCCCTATCGAAAACTGGTACAATGTTCCTTCTCTGTTGATATTCAAGGATATTTTGTCATGTCTTTCTAGACAACGCCCGTTCCTGGTTGATACTGGCAAACATCTCCATGGTCTGGTAGGTGTTTTTTTATCAAAGGCCAAAGGAGCAGGACCTATTTATTTATTTATTTATTTATATGTTATATATTCATCGATTTAGATTAGTTTACTTTGCACATTTGTATATAGTAAGCTAGATGATGTGAATAATTGATATCAAATAAATTGACAAACAAAATCTTTGGAGAAAATCAAAGTGAAGGTTTTGTGTGATTTCCCACTAGGTTAGTATGTTTGGCATCGATAGTGGGCCACAGAGAACCATTTGGGCGGACAACATGCTATGAAACAAAGAATTACGGTGCACTAGATTAGCTACCTCAATCCCAGTTTCCGCTTCGTTCATTGAATTGGATGACGGCACTGCGTATCAACGATTATTAGTTTATTAAGGAGCGCAAATACGACAATGTAATCAGTCTAGCGGTGCACCACCAAGATCACTTCATTTGCAAAACATCACCTTCACCATCCTAGACGTGCCATACCCTGATTAAACCCATGACTATGACTAGACATTGATTTAAGATTAACTTTTGCTTCTTCGAAGATCTAAACCCATTCATCAATCCAGCACATACAAAGAAACGATCTAATGATAGAACGAAACTTCGAGATAGATATAAAATAGAAGGACGTAGCTATGATCAATGTCAAATCACATTGTAACTCAGTCGTCAGATACTAAGCATGTGGGCTATCATTTTCTCATATATCCGATACTAATTCCGAGGAATTCACTATATTTACGAAGGGGTATTAAGGTAAGCCATGAGTGACGGGATCGAAGATACTTATTAAAGCCCAAACGATTTCTGAAAGGAAATTGTTTCAGGTTTGGTCATATTGAAGACTTAGTCATACATGCTCTAACTCGAAAACAAGTTTCAATTAGCTATGTAAGCAAAACAAGAAAGAAGTGAATGGTGTTGCAATAATAAGGGTGAAACGAGTTGTCTAAAAATCTGTATCTCTGACACGATCTTGACTAGCAGACCCTGATCAATGGCACGTCCCTTTACTTAGTATAAAAAGGACTACAAGAGCCACGAGAACGTGAAATCTTCCAAACTTAGCTATGATTTACTGCACTATGAGAATTTCTAGTACATCATGGAGCCTCAAGGACATAAATGATAAAGTTGGTTGTGCGTGGAGTATGTCGTTAGGTACACGTAAGGAACTAAGTCTTTGATGAACACGACTTTTTACTAGACTGGACTAGTGTACTGGACTAGTGTTATATCAATATTCTAGTACATAGTCGTATTTTTTAAATAATTACCTCCCTCAAGAACATGCTATCAGCATCACCAGTCAATGACTCAATATAATTTTCTCCATTGAAGAAAGCTTACACGTGCATACAACTTAGAAAAAAGTCAATTCACAAATTAAATCAAATTAAATAAAGAGCAAATCAACCAATACAAATTTGATTCAACTTTCTACAGGCCTTTGACTCAACTTTCTACAGCTTCTAGAACTTTCCATTTGCCATATTTCATTTTCAAATATATTTGGTCGCACAAGAAATGATTCGGAAAACTAAGGTGTTTGATAACAGTTGGTACCCTCTAGATTCTTCACAAAGAAATAGGTTTATTGGGAGCATCAAAGAAAATCTTGAATGTTTATTTATTACAAGAACATTTATCAACAGAATTGTGCCACGTACAGGGGCGGTGCCAGCCCTGAAAAAGTGGGGTGGACAAGAGATAGAATCAATTGTCAGAAGGTATACCTAATGTTTTTTATATCATTTTTGTTCAGGAATAAATACCGACCGGAGGAAAGTGGGGTGGAAATGGCCACCCTAGTCCAGCCCGTGTGGCGCCGGACCTGGCCACGTAGTGATACCATGGTGGTATGGCACAGAGGTGCGGAACACGAATATTCGGTAAGAACGGGATAGAAAGTTGTCTTTCAATGAAAAATATTCTAATAAATAGTCATTGTAGCTTGCAGCTTCAAACGAAAATTTACGTTGGTTGCAGCCACAGAATACAGAATAGTTTGACCAAATAAATAGAAAAATAACCCAATGTCCCTCTTTCCAATTTTCGGTTTTCGGAGTTGCTGATCGTGATCGTAAACACTTCGCTAAAAGCATGTTTTGTGTTGTATGAAACGCATTTTTCAGCAACGTGAACGAAAATAACGTAATCGTTTGACGGTCCTGAAAATATTTCTTCGTTAGATCAGATGATATCTGTAGCAAGTATTTTCACTTTTTACTCAAGCAATCTTGAACTGAAAAATCTTAAAAAATGTCAGAGCTATGTCGTAGCAGTTAAATTCGAAGCTTGGTTTCACTAAAGAAATTGTTTCGTTTTTCTTATTGCAATCGAAATTTCCATGAAAAATATTGTTCAAAAATCGGACAGTGTAATGCACCATGTGAAAAATTCTCTGTAATTAAGGATATCTCTAAATTCTAACCAGCGAAAGTATAAGATAAAGAAATCCTCTTGTTTTGCATCTGTCATCTATCAATGACTAGAGTTGGGTCCCAACATCAAACATTTTCAAACCTATCATGGCTACAAATTTAGAATCATTATTAACTAACACGCAATCAATAAACACACAGATCAGATGAAACCTGATATAAAAGAACTTATTAAAAAGAGGAAGCAAGGTTTTGGATAAGAAAACGATAACAATTCTTAACTCACCACCAATAAGAAAATGTCTCTCCAAAGAAGGTAGCTCCTATCAAAACCAATAATGTGGTGTATCTCATCATTGAAAGCTCTCTCTAAAAACACATTTATGCAATGCAATGAAATCCCTCTGCTGACGAATCACGATACGTCTACTTGAAAATCCACTCTGATCACGATACAACATGAAGTCCCTTTGTTTCACTCGTATTCGTAAAGTCGATTGTTTGTTTCAGTTTTTAGTTCCTCTCAGATCAAGCTTTACCGCGAAGTCCTCTGTTTCACTTGTTTTTTCAATGTTTAATTCCTCTCTGCTCAAGAAATATAGCATGAAGTCCTCCTGTTTCACTCGTACACGCTTGTTTGTTTGTTTGTTTTAACATTTAGTTCCTTTCAACTCAAATTTTACCAAGAACTCCTCCTGTTTCAATCTTACAACCAAACGTTCTTGCTTGTTTGAATGTTTGGTTCCTCTCTAATCGCAATATACCGAGAAGTCCTCTTGTTTCACCTTCTAGAACCAAACTCACTTGTTTGTTTTACTATTTGGTTAACGTAGTGAGAATCAGCGAATAAGTGAATAACTGCCAACGATTTCAGGATACGAACATTCACAGGTCAACCCACAGACAATTACTCAAATGATAATAAGCCGATAGCTGATAGCCCGCTGCACTTACAATTTATTATACAAGCCAAGCGCCCTCTTTGAAGAGAAGCGGGCTTATTCTCATTGCTTCCCAGTTCCCAAAAGCAACACATCTCGAAAACTCAGACCATGAACTCAACTAGCAACAATGGATCCAAGGAATCCTGAAATTTGGGATTGTGTTGATGTGTGACGTCATTGTATACATTTCTACCTAGCATCCGAAGGTAGCTTAAGGACGCTGAGAAGCTGAGCTTATCGAAGCAGCGCCCTGGTCCTTCCTCTCGATGTGACCACACCTCGTGATTCCTTTAGCCTGGAATTGCAGAGAGTTGACGACTCTCTGTGTTGTCATAGTTGGTACTGATGGCATAATGTCCTTTCCAGCCATAGTTCTCTTTCTATTGACTATGTTCCAGCTATGGGAGTCATAAAATATCTGTGTGTACGGTAGTTGTAGTTGAGTTGTTCTTATTTCTTAATCGTGACAAAAAATCCATGATTTATGCTTGAAAACTGCAATGAATTCTCATTGAACGGTAGGACGTCCTAAGAGGTCCAAGGCACGGGGGGGGGAGTTCTTGGCCAAATTTTGGGTAGGGGTCTGCCGCGAGCATCTTCAAAAGGGTACCCTTGGCTAGACCAATTTGACCATTGTCTGAACCAATTTTTACGAAAATGGTACC
>REGL01002213.1:12741-27392 GCA_004194395.1 Aurelia aurita complex sp. Pacific
AACCCCCCCCGTGAAGAACCTCCCCCCCCCCCGTGGTCCAAGGAGTCTTCATGATGTTGTGGAAAAAATGTTACTCATCAAGTTTCGAAACTTTGGAAGCCTTTTCGGAAGAATGTCCAACAATCCACGTACCTGATAAGGTTTATTTATTGGTCCAGCTTTTACACTTAGCCGATCATCCTTTTGTGGCTTCCGCGCACTCTTTGTGTACGTTTTGTGTGTCTCGAGCACCCAGCATGCAGTTCGTGTTTAAGCCGGGTAATTTTTCCGTGCATTGGACTGAAATTTGTTGCCTAGGAGGAGATCGCCAACTTAACTGGCGGGAGGTATACCGATTTTCAATTATGCTGCAATTTAAGATCCGGATAATATTCTAAGGATGTAAGGCAAACTTGTCTAAGAATGCGTGAAGTGCATTCAACAACTTTGGCTTAGGGTAGATTTATTGTTGTTTCTCGCAGCTCGCAGTGTGTAATGCATTCAGGCATCGATTCACTGGTTATGAGTGGTTTTTTGTGAATTTATCGACAACAAACTTGTTTGAACGGAGAGTATGATCCAAAGAAGTGAAAGGAAAGTTGTTGCAGCCTGCAGAGAGACGTTCGAATTTCGCGTGCTTACTACGCCATTCCTCTCTTGGGTTTCGAGGGATCCTGGAGAGCCATCTCTTTTAATCAATCATATCAAGCAACGAAGGAAGTAAATTTTAAAATTGTTGTTCAAATGAAATTAAAACTTGTTGATATGAAAATGAAACTTGAGGAAATTGAATATTGAAATTCGAAATTCAAAATTTGAAATGGTACGAATGAAATGTTTTTAATTATACCGGGTGAGTCAGAAAAAATAATCCCCTCTTGGAAGGCCACTGCTCCATGAATATCAAAGCAATAATGTTGCAAACTGTCTCGTTTTATTGCCAATATGTTCAATTAGGTTCAGTAATTTAATTTACCCGACCTTAATCGGCCATTCCTTCCCATGGATAAGGGTGATTTTCTGCAGAAATCCCCTTCCACAAACCTGCAAAAAAGAATGAAAACTATAAGTAAATTTTCCTTTCTAAAGTTGATGACACTCACATAAATTCATGCATTTTGTCCTCTTGGGAGAATGGAGTCCCGTGAATAGGTCATCGATACATGCAGAAAGACTTGTTTATCCTCCCAAGAGGATAGCAAGCGCTAAAGCGTCCAAAAGTCATTGCTGTAAGGCCATTGTAAGGCAGAAATGTTAGGAAAATTTGTTCGTGATTTTGGGCACGTTTTGAAGGTATTTTGAAGAAGCTTTCTCGAGAGTATCCCTCATAATTTCAGAATGGAGTGGCCGATTTCAGTCAGGTAAATTTTAAAATCAATTCGAACATGTCTACCATTAAACTATATTTTTGCCGATATCATTGTCTTGATATCCAGGGAGCTGTGACCTTTCAAGCGGGGATTCTTTTTTCTGATTCACCCGGTATAATATAATATTCTTGGCTCTTCTCTTGTTAGGATCTTATCGGACTTTTGCTGTGATCAATGTCTGACGAAACTGCCAAGTCAAAAGAGCATAGGTTCCGAATCTTTAAAAAGGTTGCTGTAATATTCCATGACCTATTTCTTTGAACTGAATGGCTTGAAAGACACTTCATCTACTTCATTGTAATTTTACCTTTGAACTTTTCAGAATCTTCAATTTTTCAGTATTAGAGGGTTTTAAAAGGGACAAGAACACAGGCTCAAAATGAAACGGAAATAGGAATATGTACGGGTTGCTGCAAAAACATCGCACCCCATTTGCCTGAAGATTGCGACAAAACGGCAAAAGATTCTCGCCAAAATGTTATATGATGTTGTTTTACAGATGTTCAAATAAATTTTGCTACAATCCCCGTAAAAATCCCTTGAAAAATAATGGAGTTATGACCTTCAAAAGGCGAAATTTGCCTGATGACTGAATGAAACCAGCGGTGGGCCATCTTGTCTTACTATTTTGCAGTGATAAATAGCTTTATGTAAGGTAAGAAATAGTTTCTGTGAGGTAAAAAATAGATGAACTCTCTGATGATTATCGGAATTTTCATAAGAGAATGGAATCTGCTGTTTCATTTCATCCATGAAGCTTTCTATCGCTGCAAAAAATAGTAAGACAAAATGGCCGACCGCTGGTTTCAGTCATCAAGCAAATTTGGTCTCCTGAAGGTCATAGCGCTATATTTTTTACGGATTTTTAAGGGGATGGTAGCAAACTTTGATTGAATATCTGAAAAGCAACATCATGCAAACGTTTGGCGAGAAACCGTTGCCGTTTCGTTGCCATCTTCAGGCATACGGGGCACACTTTTTTGGGACACCCTGTAGATCTGCGAGATATCAAAGGAGCAATAAACACAATGGAAGTAATGAGTCTAATTCTTAGTTCCATTTTGCTGTTATTAGCATAGGTTCCAAATCTTTAACTTGGCGTAAAAAGGTGGGTGCAAAATTCAATGACCTATTTCTTCTGATTGAATGGCTTGAAAGGAACTTTATATACTTATCTATAATTCTACCGTTGGACTTTCTAGAAATTTTGAATATTTTTCAAAATTACAGCGTATTCTAAATTTCAGCTCATTTGAGGGTGTGACGTCATCAAATTTCTAAATCATAAACTAAATGATTGACAGACTTTTGCTTGATACCATATTGTAGGCATTCATAAGCTATGGTTTTCTTCGAAATTACTTCATGTTGCGTCAAACGGTTTAGAAATCACGATGGTTTTAAGTTTTTTTGAAAATTTTTCTTGAATTCCTGAAAAAGAAGAAAAACACTCCAAATCTGAAAATATTAAAGATTTCAGAAAGTCCAACGGTAGAATTATAGAGAAATAGCAAAAGTTTCTTTACAGTCATTCAGTACAAAGAAATAAGTCACTCAATTTTACACCAGCCTTTCTAAAGATTTGGAACCTTATGCTGCTGTTATTAGCTTATCTAGTTTGCAGACAGTTTTTGTGTTCTTTACAACTAAACCAACACTGCACGTCTGTCTGTAAAAAGTTGTGCTTAAACAATAGCTTAGCTAGGGATCATGCAATATGGCGCCTTGGAAGTGCTAGATAATGCTTTGCGTGATTCCAGGTAGGATGCATCGCACGAACGGAAGGCGTAATCGTTGAAGTTCCTCGAAACTTTCAACATTAATGGATTTCAAGTGTAATCGCACTTGATCCTAAATTAATGCTTTCCAAAATTTTTACTTCTCTTTATTAGAAGGTCATGAGGCATCATGTAACACTTGTTTGAATGGAAGCCCATGGTCCCCCAAGCCAGTAGAAGTTGCTTTGACACATTGTGTTTCATGTCCCGCGCTGATGCCATTTTAGTTTCTTGTACAATTTTCACACAATATGCACAAAAGTCTACCTTTAGGGCAATACAAAGTTATACCTTTAGTCGACTGCAATGATTTGTACAATAATATGTTAAAGATACGATGCTAGGTTTGGTAGTTTCATGATTCTATCTTCCATAATGTTTTTGAATTGATAAATATATCTAAAAATCGCTATAACACAATCAAAACAGCGTGCTTAGATTTCATCAAATAGCAAATTACAAAGTTTAGCCATGGACAATTGATTCAGTTGCTGCAAATAGGAGCATATGAGNTCAGTACAAAGAAATAAGTCACTCAATTTTACACCAGCCTTTCTAAAGATTTGGAACCTTATGCTGCTGTTATTAGCTTATCTAGTTTGCAGACAGTTTTTGTGTTCTTTACAACTAAACCAACACTGCACGTCTGTCTGTAAAAAGTTGTGCTTAAACAATAGCTTAGCTAGGGATCATGCAATATGGCGCCTTGGAAGTGCTGGATAATGCTTTGCGTGATTCCAGGTAGGATGCATCGCACGAACGGAAGGCGTAATCGTTGAAGTTCCTCGAAACTTTCAACATTCATGGATTTCAAGTGTAATCGCACTTGATCCTAAATTAATGCTTTCCAAAATTTTTACTTCTCTTTATTAGAAGGTCATGAGGCATCATGTAACACTTGTTTGAATGGAAGCCGATGGTCCCCAAGCCAGTAGAAGTTGCTTTGACACATTGTGTTTCATGTCCCGCGCTGATGCAGTTTTTGTTTCGTGTACAATTTTCACAAAATATGCACAAAAGTCTACCTTTAGGGCTATACAAAGTTGTACCTTTAGTCAACTGCAATGATTTGTACAATAATCTGTTAAAGATACCATGCTAGCTTTGGTAGTTTCGTGATTCTGTTTTCCATGATGTTTTTGAGTTAATAAATGTATCTAAAAATCGCTTATAACACATTATTACCTGACTGACGTTTCAAAAAGGAGGCAATACAAGAATCTCGCCAATTCCATTGGTTAATTGCACATTTCCCGTGGTTTTCCCGTAGCATTGTATAATACGATACAAGGACGCGTTTTTGTCACCACAGATACTGATTTAGGCCTGTGAAATTTAGGCCTGTGAGAATTACAATAAACTAAGGCGACACAACAGTAACAAAATGCGTTTGACTAAATGATATAAGTCAAAATTAGAAGCTATCATCAGGTAATAAAAGTCATACTAACCAGTTTTGTAGTTGTACAAGAAAATATAAAGCCCTCGGTCTTATTGGACAGACCTCGCAAGCTCGGTCTGTACTTTTAGGGCCTCGTGCTTTATATTTTCTTGTACAACACAAAATCGGTTGGTATGCGCATATTAAAACAGCTTGCTTAAATTTCATCAAATAGCGAATCACAAAGTCTAGCCATGGACAGTGGATTCAGTTGCTGCAAATAGCCTGTCCTATTTGCTTTACCAAACTTCTGCAGTCTGAGTGGCGAATGCTCAGACTCGACAATATAGTCCTGGGAACTGTGGTAAAGAAACTTGCATCCAAACAGCGGTCATTTGTCAAACTATTCGTTCATCTGCAATGTTCCAAGTTTTCTTTTCTTTGTTGCATGTCTTATCTCAAAAAAGTTCTTCGATCCTAGCATATGCTGGTCGTTTCATCAGTCATGTGATCTCCACTGTGCAACTTTAATCAAATGTGATGATGGATTGTTTGCTTGAATAAATCTAAAATATGGCACATCGAACTCCACTACAGTGAACTTGAATTTTAGAATATCACAAGGAAGCAAAAATATCCAACGTTTCTTAAAATTGGAAGAAACTGTTTTAGTTTGTTTCGACCTTCAAAGTTTTTCAAACTGGCGTGTCGGAGTACTTTCATATAGTGGTTGTTTGTAAAAAAGAATTGCACGATTGAAACTCCTCGTGATTCAAGTATTTTAAGCGCTTGGTTAGCAAAGCAGAACTGGTCTTCACTATCTTTCTTGCCAGTTTCAAACTTTCCTTAATCCCAAAAGTGTACCCAGTCTCTGCCAAGTTTTTTAAGTGCCAAAAGTGCTCTGCTAAAGAGAATTTTTCAGAACATAAAGAGAAAGACAATCTATCAGGCGAAACACTGACCAGCCTTTCAGAAAGCTTCAATCCGATCTGATAATCTTGTGCCAAAACCTAAATATAGACATAGCTACCACCATCCAACTTGATTTCTAATTCTAAGTTAGCTTTTCATCGATAGATTAATGCAAAAATCTTAAAAATCGGTCAATTCAATTAGTTTTTACAATCGTCCAAAATCATCTGTTTTTCTAACCTCACCGTGATATGAAGCAGGAAAAAATTCTACGAAAAAGAAAAGAGAACGATCTTAGCAACCCCCGCAGCCCTATAGTTCTCATAGAATTGTCAAATGATGTTTGAATAGCACCGCGGCGCCATGACCCTCCTTATTGCGGCAACGAATTTTCATATCAGCAGATCTTGTTGCTATGCGAAGTTTGTTGCTAACATTCGATTATGAAATATAAAATGGCGGCCTGGTAAGTGACTATTAGATATCGAGAAAATTAAATCAAAGCTTTGTAATTTGTGGTTTTGTCCCTCTTTTGTCGCATATTGCGCCGAAAGACAACCTGGTTCAGTTATAAATCACAGAGGGTTTATTTCGAAACACGAGTCCTGTCCTAAAGTAGATTTGGATTGAGATGTAATAAAAACTCCTGATCAAATTAGTTGTAAAGGATTGATGTGATCGACTACGTAGGCAGTCGAAGATCTAGAGACTTTTGACCCCTTGACGCAAATTGACGGACTGGGGGAGTCAATACAAAGTGCTCAGCGAAATGAGACCAATACTACCCAAATCTGGCGCATATCCCCGTTTGATCCGATAGTGAAGTACCCCCTCCCGAGACGAAGTTGTGAAGAAAATCTTTATACATATTGAGATTGGCTATTTTTTTTCGTAGCTGCATCAATGGTAATAGCTGGTATAAGTGCTTTCTTCTTTTGGTTTGTCACAACGCGAGAATATATGCTGATCATGTCATGCGTATTGTCCGGACTAGCAACTGCTGGATGGAATGCTTTGGATGTCCTTTCACTGGAATTGTATCCCACAATACCGGATACAATACCGGGTAAGTTAAAACAACGATCCCCGTTTGAAAAATACTGCTCCCTGAATATCATGATTTCTAATGTTTTCGAACTGACTTTCTCCAGAAAATCCCTTGTAAAATCTGAGTGGAGAGACCGATGCCAACCAAGTAAATTTCAAAATACATTTGAACATGTCCATTGTTAAATGGTATATTTGCCAATATCAGTGCCTCGATACCCAGAAAGCAGCAGCTTTTTAAACAGAGATTGTTTTTCATTCATCCGGTGTATTGTGATAAATTCTTGCCACAGGAAAGATATGTCCCGCTCAATGATAGAAAGAAGCAAAATGTCATGTACATTTTGATTGGAATGCATCCTAAAAAATCTAAATTTTCCATAACTCATGAAGTTTTCAACTAAGAGCTAATTCTAAGGTGGTGAAATTTGGATTGAGTTATTCGAAGTATGAAAATAAACAAAAAAAAATCTTGGCACTTNTGACTATGTAGGCAGTCGAAGATCTAGAGACTTTTGACCCCTTGACGCAAATTGACGGACTGGGGAGTCAATACAAAGTGCTCAGCGAAATGAGACCAATACTACCCAAAACTGGCGCATATCCCCGTTTGATCCGATAGTGAAGTACCCCCTCCCGAGACGAAGTTGTGAAGAAAATTTTTATACATATTGAGATTGACTATTTTTTTTCGTAGCTGCATCAATGGTAATAGCTGGTATAAGTGCTTTCTTCTTTTGGTTTGTCACAACGCGAGAATATATGCTGATCATGTCATGCGTATCGTCCGGACTAGCAACTGCTGGATGGAATGCTTTGGATGTCCTTTCACTGGAATTGTATCCCACAATACCGGATACAATACCGGGTAAGTTAAAACAACGTTCCATGTTTGAAAAATACTGCTCCCTGAATATCAAAGCAATAATACTGAAAGCTATTGCCAATTGTTCAATTACATTCAATAATTTACCCGGCTTCAACCGGTCATTCCTTCCCCCTGATATGGGAGATTTTCTGCAGAATGCTCCTTGCAAAAACATGCAAAAACGGGCAAAAACGATGATCAAACTGTCCTTGGTTTTCGTTCCTTAAAATAATGATACTTCATGTAATTTGTCTTCTTGGGAGAATGGAATCACCTGGAGTAAGTTTTTCATACTTGGAGGGGGGGGGGGGGAGTTGTTTGCATGCGCGCTAAAGCGTGTTTAAGTCATTGCTGTAAGGTAGAAAAGGGGGAAATTTGCCCTTGCTTTAGCACAATTTTCAATGTTTTTTGAACTGACTTTCTCCAGAAAATCCCTTGTAAAATCTGAGCGAAGTGACCGATGCCAACACAGTAAATTTCAAAATGTATTGAACATGTCCATTGTTAAATGGTATGTTTGCCAATATCAGTGCCTCGATACCCAGAAAGCAGCAGCCTTTCAAACAGATATCGTTTTTTCATTTACCCGGTGTATTTATTGGGAACACGAGATACGGTTTGTGCAAGGAAACATGTGTGTCCCTCCGTGCAGTAGGTTAATGCTCATGCGCTCGGCAGAGTTCCTACCCAAAACGCTACTGCGCATTGGCTATAACCCACTGCACGGGAGGACACATACGTTTCCTCGGACAAACCTTATCTCGTCTCCCCAACAAGTATTGTGACAAAATAATGGCCACAGGATAGATGTTCGTTTACCCCCCATAGTATGTCCCGCTCAATGATGTAAAGACGTTTACAGAAAGAAGCAAAATGTCATGTACGTTTTGATTGGAATGCATCCTAAAAAATCTACATTTTCCATAACTTATGAAATTTTCGACCAAGAGCTAAATTCTAAGGTTGTTGAAATTTAAATTGAACTATTCAGAGCATGAAAATAAACAATACAAAATCTTGGCACCTTTTGCTTCTTTGCCATTTCACTACCGGATGAGTAAAAAAAAACGACCCCCGTCTGAAAGGCCACTGCTCCCAGGAGATCAAGATGATGATATTGGCAAATATTTCATTTAATGGGTGACATGTTCAAATCCATTTTAAAATTTACCAGACTGAATTCGGTCACACCGTTCTGAAATGATTAGGGATTGTTTCCAAAGAGCCCCCACAAGAACCTTCAAAACAGGCCCAATATCACGACCAAATTTTCGTGATACTTCTTCCTTGACTTCAACACGTTTTAGCATATGTTATCCTCTTTGGAGGATGGAATTACCCGGAATAATGTTGGAACACTCCCAGGGATGAAAACCTCATCCTCGCAAAGGGATAGGGATAGCACGAGCTAAAGCATGTAAAAGTCATGGTTGTAACGCAGAAAATTTTGTCCTGATTTTCGACCTGTTTCTTGAAGAGGCTTTCTTGAGAACTTCCCTCATAATTTCAAAACGGAGTGGCCTGGCCGATTTCAGTCAGGTAAGTCTTAAAGTATATTTGAAAATGTTCTCTAATGAATTATTACATGCCAATATTATTATCTTTGTATACAGGGTACAGTCGCCTTTTGAACGGGGATTGTTTTGTTTTTACTCGTTTTCACCCGTTAGAGTCTAGGAAAAATTAAGACAGCAGCATTTTGCCCTTATCTTTCTGTTAAATTCAAGGGTTGTGGAGAGGAACATATTGCAAAAATGGCAAATTTCCTATACAGTCGAGTGATTCACGAGGCTTGCGTGAATGCAAAAATCATGATTAAAAATGAATTTTTGGAGGCTTGGAGGCTGTGGAGGCATCGCAACTGCAATATTTTTCATTGTTTTTGACGGCTATTTTAGGTGTGGCGGCAGAAAGAACATGACTCCCACTTAATGCCATTGGGTGTAGGCAGCGTGCCCTTTCGGCAATTTTCTTCTATTACGTTTCAGCAATCATCCACAATCATCCCGTTTTTCCGACAGGAGTAAGCGGCGAGTAAAGAGAAAATCAGTTATAACGAGTTGGATCATTTATGATATAGAGAGATTGCAATCCTTTTAATTTTGTTTACTTTTGCAAAATACTGAAAACAATGATTTAATATAACAAGAATGATAAGTCAAAATCAATTAATCAATAAGTCAATCAAGATATTAAGAACCTTAATCAGGCTACAAAGTCTTAAATTGGATATGTCAAGGCCGATACCTTGGAGAGGCTGACAATGAGAACACACAGGAGGCCTACCCACTTTCTAATGTCGACATTATTCATTTTCGTAATCCGTCTAAAAATTCGAATGCTTGGTGAAACATGCTTTCTCTTTAATACTAAAACCTTTTACCTACCCGTCATTTGTTTTCAAACACAATTATTCATAAAGTGACGTAGTTTATAGGCTTCGGTTACACTCATTTCGGTACATCTGTTGAGATTCTCTTGGCTTGATTCCACTGTAGAGGATGGAAACCGAGTCATGCAAGTTTTGACCTTCTTGTTAGAATTTCATCTATGTCATTTCATCTTATCAAAGGGCTTCTTCTTTAGAACAACGTATTCGGCAATGCCTTTTTGCGTTTGTAGCTATTATATTTATCCTAATGCTTCTATGAGTTCTTGAGCAAGTTTCTGTAATCTGCAGTCTTGTAAAATGTGCTATATCGTTTAAAGCTAAAGCTGCCTTTCGTTCTACTGATTTTTCATTTTTTTAAAGGATTTAAAACTTTTGAGTGCTTTTGTCTGCAAAATTTATGTTAGGTTTAGATGGTTTAGAGCTGTATTGCTTCAACATCAATTCAATTCAACCTACTGGATATTGCAAAACATTCACCATCTTTGCACCTTTTATGAACTCTATTGTTGTAGTCAGGAGCGACAGAACTTTGAAAATTCACATCCATTGGTCTTACAGTTCAGAATGAATCTTTCAAATGTCGCCTGCCTTCAATTTTGGCTCCCTTTGATTTTCGCCCCCCGTGTGCAGAAGTTTCTCGCTCCCTTAATTTTCGTCCCCCTAAAGGGACTAAGGTACCTTAATTTTCATTGTAAGTTGAGAACTATCGAGAAACTGCAGGAAAAGCAACAAAGTTGCTTTGTGAGATAAGAAAATTGTAATTCTCCAGTAATACAATGTAAGGTCCTAAAACGTGAATGTTGGTTTCTGCAAAAACTGTTCCATAATCAAAATATTTTGAATTGAGAACTCATAGAGTTCGTAAGATATGCCAAAGAGCAAGGTCTTAAAATCTAAGTTAAACCTTGAGGAATAAAATCACTTCTTTGTTCCATTTATCTTTGCATTTCTACAAGACATGATCAAAGTTGATGCATTTTTTACATTGATTTAATGGGTGCACCAAAAAGAATTTCAACTGTTTAAAGATTCGTTATGTGAAGCATACTTGATGCATTGGAATGTATCAAAGTTTAGCTGATAGACAAAAGTTTGAAGTACCTCATCACCCAAATACCCTTCTTTTTCTTTAAAGAGTTAAGAATCAAATATTTATAAAAAGCAACAGCGTATACCGTAAAAGCTCTATTGAGCCCTCAAGGAGCTTATTTCATTTCGGGCACTCAAGAGGGGGGGGGGCTTAAAAGAGAGGGGGTTTATTATAGAGGGGGCTTATTCATAAAATCAAATGACAAGGATACATATGATAGCTTTATAGTTCTTTTACAGCATATTTTGCGGATCAACATACAATTTTACGAGTCCAATACATGTATTATTTGACATACTTTTATCCTATACCATATCACAACCTCGTCCGCCCTGGGGGCCAGGTTCACCATATCAAAATTAACAAGCAAACTTATTTAGCTGAATAAGGGGGGCTTATCTGAAATTTGGCTCAGAGGGGAGGGGCTTATTAGAGAGGGGGGCTTTTAATAGAGAGGAGGGGCTTAATTAATAGAGCTTTTACGGTATATGATCTGATGATATTTTTGCTAAAATCAGTTTTAAGCCTCGAGCGAAATAAAAGTATTTGGATGTTGCTCTATGTGGCCTATAAGTGAGGAAGTTGCTTATCCTTTTGCACGCATTTCGAAGAAAAGAAACTTTCATAAATCCAATTTTACTTATCTTTTACAATGCTCAGAAAAATTGAACAAAAGTCACAAATAATACGAAAAATTACTTCAGACCTGCTGCTTTCAATCAAACTTTGAGCCACTCCAATGTCTTAATAATTCTCCATGTTACAAATTTTCAAACATAGAAGTTCGGTAAGGTCTACCCGGTCTTAACTTCTTATGCCATGGTTAGGGATCAAATGCTTCACCATCACCAAGATTAGCCCATCCAATTCAATTTTCCTATCATAACGGTTACACCAGTGATTTACGTAGCTCTAGGCAGTCTTGATGTCATAGCAAAGTGTAAAACCAAAGTGAGAAACACACCAATCCTGCTCTAGCAAAATCAGACCTTCCGTTTGCTGGCAGGGTAACCATCAACGGATTTCACTTGAAATCCGTCGTAAACACAAACTGTTTGTTTCTTAAAGCTTTTTGGTTTTTGGTATCGAAGAAAGGATGAGGTAACGAGAAGAGGGAAATTAGTGGCTCTCACACAGATTTGGAGTGGTAACATTTAGATTTGAACCGGTAACATAACTGTCTAGGCGTGAATGTTGTGTCATTAACAAGGAAACAGTGGTTTGGCCTACGCATGCTGTTGATTGATAGATATCAGTGTTCTTCAAAAGTTAACGTGTTGTAAACATTTTGCGGTGAATAGACGCTAGAGACTATAAATGCATTGATCAATTCACTTCAATATGATTATCATTTAGAAGCAGCTTTAATTGCAGAAATTGCAGCATCCTGTGGAACTATTTTCCCGATGTCTCAAAAAATCCACGATCAATTCAATCATTCAAAAATTAAATTAGAAACTGGAGAGGAGAATGATGCATGACATGGGCAAAAACCGTTATAAAATCACTGAATTTGACTCACAATTTCCTTCGTTAATTGTAATCAGATAGCTGATTCTAATTAGATCTTTATCTTTTATAGAACTACCGGGTGCGCCCAAAATAAACTATGCACGTTTGGCAGGACACAATAAATCGTACACTGGACCGATTTTAAAGATTCATGACTTAATCTTTAGCAAAAAGCCTGAATTAGATTCTAAGACTTTTTGAAAATTTTTCTTTTTCAGTTTTCAGAGCTGGAAGGGAGTTTCTTAAAATGCCCGTTTTCGAGAACATTGAAAACGATAAAAAAACGTCGATCAAATTCTAAAAGATTCAACATGAAGGAACAAAGATAAAACGTTTTCAGAGGGATATGGAGGTTTAGTATGAACTCTCGTACAGCAGATTACAATTGGTCAAGCTCTAAATCGCAAATCACCAGGAACAAGTTTTCTATTTGTCCATTCATGTCGATTCTTTGGAAAATTTGATTAATGTTTTTTGATCGTTTTTAGTGTTTTCGAAAACTAAAATTTTAGGAAACTCGCTTCTAGTTCTAAAAAATGAAAATGAAAAAAATTGCAAAAAAATCCCAGTATCTAATTCAGGCTTTCTGCAAAAGATTAAGTCATAAATCTTCAAAATCTGTCTAGTGTACGATTTATTGTGGCCTGCCAAACGTGCATAATTTATTTTGTCGCACCCGATATTTTTGTACCAATACCAACTTAAAAATAATATAGTAAGGTAATGATGATAAATTAAAAATCAAGGAAATTTGGGAGTTTAGATAATAACACAAGTACAAAATATTCCGTGATATATAAGTTTTAAAGCAAATAGTTGCCGAAGAGGCCATCCTGATTGGTGTATGTGTACCATACAAACCAAGCTCAAGTTTCTTCCATTTATCCATTTACTGATCCGATGAGAGCTGTTCGGCTAAAAGCGTCATTTTCTCACTAGCATTTGATTTCAATGTTTCTCCATATATCAAAACGAGAGCAAAATGGAGGGACTAATGTCAATGGACCAGTGGTGTAGGTAGTCTAGCGTCTAGCAAAGTTCTACTTTGGTTTGAATCTCCTCCGCATTGATTTGTTGATTGATTGATCAGTTGATTAGTTAATTGACTTTTCGGTTGCAAACGAGGTCAAATGAAGATGGACTCGTGAAATTTCGGCGCGAAAAATTCTTCTGCTGGGAAATCAGCTCAGAATCACTTCATTCCTGTCGCTGTAAACTGGCTTCGTGCATGCAAAGTGCACCCAAAAGGTAAAAGACTGACATCTCTATATTTTTCCTCCATCAGGTGATCCTTTTCATGGAACCAAAGTCCAAAAGAGCTTGCAATTGAAAAGATTCATTTATTTTTAGGTAGGCCTAGGCCTATTTGGCTCTTCTCGATCTCGAGTTCGACAAGATCTCATATGCGAAAGCATTAATAACGCTCATATTGATATGATACCTAAGTTTTAAAGCAAAGTTTGTTATTGGATCTCAGGAGGCATCGCCATTGTTTAGAAGTCTTCTTGTGGTTTTAACTGTGTGTGTGTGACAGATTGTTTGGATGCATCAATATGGTAGAACTCAGTCTCAGTCTGGAAAGTTTGTGGTGCCCAAGCATAGGTGCAGGAGACAAAAGGGGGGAGGGGGTGCTGTAGCCCCTTCAACGTTGGAAAAATTTGCAAAAATCGGCCATTATCAGGCAGGAATCCGCCTGCCTTGAATCGGGCAAAATTTTCGTAAACAATGGATTTTTTCTAGGGCGGGGGGCTGGCCCCCCAATTTTTATCTTCCCATACGCTCATGTGCTGAAGTGTGCATTGACTTGTGCATGGGAGCTATTTCTGTGCACAAACAAAAGGAAGCATCTTCTCTATTGTCTTTGAAACAATAGCCAGGAGGCCCCAGGCCCAGCAGGCTGGAAAACTTGCATTCACTCGCAACTATGAAACTGTGTTCAAACTCGCTACTCGCAGCTAGAATAAACGGTTCTCGCATGTGAGAACAGAAGATATATTGTTAATTTTGCATTTATTGCGGCTTTTTAAAGTCTATTCGCAGCTTGCACCTTCAAATTTGTTTCACTCGCTACTATGCACAGGCCAAATGATACATGTTTTCCAACCTAGCCAGGTGCACATCTTCCATATTAACTTTTTTGCATACTTTCAAGTCTGTGGTCAGGTTTAGTTGGAAAACATTTCATGATTTAGCCTGCAAGTATTGCAGTTAGGTATAAGTCAAATGGATACCTGGATATTACCCCTGTACCACACCCAGGCATTTGACTTTTTTCATTCATAGTTGACCAATTCCCTGCCCTTTGGATAGCAACCCCCATCT
>REGL01002213.1:28894-42066 GCA_004194395.1 Aurelia aurita complex sp. Pacific
GATAATCATTTTCATTGTGTTATTATTTCATTCCAAGACAAATCCAAGTAAATAGTTATGACAAATCCATGTGACAAATCCGAGAAGTTATTAATTAAAAGACTAGGCCATGTTAAATTATATTCGTCAAATATAAAACTTCAAATATAAGTTAACATGGCCTAGTCTTTTAATTAATAACTTCTCGGATTTGTCACATGGATTTGTCATAACTATTTACTTGGATTTGTCTTGGAATGAAATAATAACACAATGAAAATGATTATCATCGCAATTCTTGCTCTTCGCTTCCTCATTAAACTCCGTTTCCCTGCCAATACACCAAACTCTTTAATAAAACAGTCAATGTGCATGCGAATTTCACTGGCAAGATTCCAATTACATTTTGGCCTTTTACTGCCATTTCTTGCTGTCTTTTTTGCTGTATCATAAATTGATGATAACATTTTGATGTTCTAGGATTAACTTCTTTTCAAGGTGCTCATAACATCAAACACCTGGAATTTTCAAGGTCCTCTAATTGTGAACCAGATGCAATTTTCTTCCTCGCAAGGCCTGCTTGAGCCTGTAGCTGTAGTTTTTCTAAACAAGATTATTCAAACTACTTTTCCTTACTAAAAATATTCTTAAGGCTTCTCATGGATTCTTGAGAATTCTTAGGCAGAAAAACCATGTTAATGTGTGCAAGGCCTGTACGATGATAAGGTGTACTAATTTGGGAAATAATTCTGAAAAGTAATCCAAACAATTTGCAAAATTCAAACTTAATTCATTTTCAAGAATTTATTTATAATTTATCAAAGTTCAATGTTTCACTCTCAAAAGAAGAATTTTCCAATTTTTCAGTAAACCAAGAAAATTTGTTCAACTGATTATTGGTTTATGAGAGATGTGTTTGTACCTATCAAAGCGTTTTGGGCCATTTTGCTACTGAAAGTTTCTTACGTGTTTCTTATATTTTTAATGCTGGAAGTGTAGAGTTAATTTTATCTTTGTCAAGAGGGCTCCCAACTTACTTAGTAAGATCTCAAAACGAGTACAGAACATAATTCACATTCAAAATAATGCCCAAACAGTTGCTATAGTTGCTACAGTTGTTATAGTGTCAAAAAAGTTTTGAGTGCGCTGGGAAAATTAAAACTGCAAATTACAAAAGTTTCTTAGCTTTTTGAATTCAGGTACAGTAGGGTTGTTTCTTAACTTTTGAAAAATTGAGCCTACTGTTTTTGTATATCTGTATATTTGAGGTGCATTTATCACTCCCCCAGGAATCTTGTACACTTGATACTGAAATTCATTGTTTTCTTGAGAAATCCCTTAAGTCCTCCATAAGTTTTTAATTTGTTCTAGTCTTAGACTCTTTTTGAGGGAGTGATATTCCTCTTGGGTTTTTAAAAATGGCTACATTTTTTGATCACGGTTAACATTAATTGTGAAGGTCAAGAACATAAGCCTATACCCTCAATGCAAAATGTTATTTTGTAACTTATTCATTGAAATGTTGTTGGTAGTTTTACATAACACTGACAGCCGCATTTCCATTAATGTCCAAATTTGCTCCAGAGACATTCATGTCTGTTATTTTGCCAGTTACAGAGCCTGACCTAGCAAAGCTGGATCTACCCTGTGTATGTGATGTCTGCTCTATAATTCCGCTATCGTTTGAGCCATTTCTAATTTTTCCAATCACATATCGATGTCCTGTGTCCTCATCATCTTCAAAGCGCATACCAGCAATTTTCCCTCCAAGAATTCTCTCACTTAGGCAAGTTGGATGTGGCCTTCCTGCAAATTCAGAATTGTACACTGTTTTGCTGGCCATTGATTCATCTGTTTTGAAAACACTTGTTAATGGTTTAAAAATTCTTGCTGGGGCTGTGTTAAACCTCCTGAATTCTTCACGGTGCTCTGAATTTGAATCAAATTTTGTTCTTCTTGGAGACAACTCAATCAGTTCATCTTTGGCCTTGATAGGGAGTGCTGGTAAAGATGCCCAAATTTTGAAATCATTTGAATAATTACTTGTGCCATTGAATTCCCCATCTCTCCCAGTTCTTAACTTTGTCTTTGGCCTGGCACTCTTTGCTGGCTTGGCTTCATTACCGAAATACCTATAATCCATTGATGTTGATTTGAGTGCCATTTCACCCTCAGGCTGCTCATAGTTTTGTTTGTGTTTTGATTTCACTGGTTCAACAGGCCATGTTTTAAAATCTTCCAAGTTCGTTGTCATGCGCTCCATTCTCTCATCTGTTTTAAAAACTGTATCAATTGGGTTGTGAATATCAGCTTTCTTGGCCCTGCTGTGTTTTCGATAATCCGTACGCATCAATGAATCAGAATTGAACGGGCCTGAAGGTGGTTCAAATTCATCTCCTCTTCTGATGATGTCATTCTTGACAATGCTATATCTTTTGAAATCAAGACTATGTGATGTATCTAAATGCATTGGATGCCCTTTCATATCTATCTTATCAGGTTGTCGTCCTGTGGCTCTTTTTGGCTGGTTGAACCTAAGAAAATCTGCTTTGTGGATTGAGGTGTAAGTGAATGGGCTTTTGGGTGGAGTATATTTGTCACCTCTTGAAATAGGCATGCATCTTGCTTGTGCACTGCGTAATTTAAAGTCGGCCCTATTTGTGGTGTCCTCTTCAATTTTCCCAGAAGGGATCCTCTGTGTTACTGTTTTTAAATATGGTGGAATTTTTGCTGGTTGTGTTATCTCACCAAGGAAATGAGAATGATATTCAGAGTCAACATCCATTTTTCCAGGAGGTGGGACATATTTCTCTGGCTCTTTGGGTTTCCACTCTGGTAATGGATGTTGGACAAAATCTTCATCCTTAGTGGTTTCAAAATCTATGTCACCTTTAGAGGCAAGAAGATCCTTGGGTCGGTGAAATGGTCCTCTCTTTGGTTTGACGTTTTGAAAGACTTCTCCATAAACACTAACTTTGCAGTTATCTTTTGCTGCCTTGATAATTACCCTTGATGGATTAGTTGGGTTATGAGGACATCTGTGCTTCCTGAAATTGCAAAATATTTATGGTGTAAATCTATTTTCTTAGAATAAGTGAGTCAAATCAAAGTAATGTGTTTTTTCAACTGCTTCTGTTTTGACTTGTAACTGTTTCATTCAAGAATCTAATTTAGAATTTGAAGGCAGGAACACCGCAACATGAAAAAAACAACACAGCAAATGTTTTAAAATCTGTCTTAGGAGAATTAAAATATGTACAATCATTAAAAAAATGATTGCCAACATAATCATATCATTTGAGCATGAATACCGTATGTCCTCGAATAAGCCCCCACCTTCAAATAAGCCCTCTCTCAAACAAGCCCCCATCCTTGAATAAGCCCCCATGCATGGGGGTTAATCAATTTTAACAAAAAAATTCATATCGCTATTTTTTCTCAATTATCAGGAGTTATCATTCATTGCTCAATTGCACAAAATATGACATAGTTTAATGAATGCTTTTGATTCTCTTTTTTGACTGACTTTCTTCATGTTTTTTCAACATACTCATCTGCTATTTTAAGCATACTGACCAGCCTCAAGTAAAAGAAGAGAATTGGTCCTGGTAATATTTTTAGCTGCTGCAAACTAAGCCTCCCTTCAAATAAGCCCCTGGGGGCTTACAACACAAGGACTTACTATAAATATGCTCTTGTTTTTATCTGTGTTGCAGTGTCCCTGTCAAAAAATAATTTACCCTTACTTTACAGCAAGCATCTCTGGATCGGACGAGCACCGTTGATTCAGCGGCGTTTCCTTTTTGCTTTTTAATCTAATTTCTTAGGCTATTTAGGCCTGCCACAAGGAAATAGCTAGTACAATTTTCCTTTTAACAGCGACCTGTCAACTGTTCATTTTCATTGACGCAAGAACTGACAGTTTTGGTTTTAGCGTTAAACTAACAAGATCATCTTGACAGTCCCGGTTGCACAAAATAGTAGTTTTATCTTTGACATTGAATTGTTGGAGCAGGTGGCCATTTTAGATTTGTCGTCTTGTAACTGATTTATTATTAAAACAGTACGTTATATGAAACCACAGGACACAGCAAGACACATACCCACAACTGCATATTTGACAAATGCATTTCTTTCCCATTTCTATTACTCTCGACTACCCGTACAATCCAAAGCTCTCTTCCTAGTCTCTTCCTGCTTACTGTCTTCACTTTCCCGCCTGTCTGTGTAATGGCTTCTTTTCCTTAGCAACACAGTAGCATCTGTGTGATCTGGTTGCTTAGCAACATTAATTCCTGTGGACTTGATAATCTCGCAGAAACAAAGGGAGAGACAAAAGGCATTTTCCTATCGAAATTAGACAAAGAGCGCAACAAAAGGTCAACAATCACCAAAACAAACCATCACTATCACTACTGTGATAATTCATGAAACGGAGGCAGTGAAACTGTGTAGGAGAAAGTGAGAATTTTCCTTCGCAGGGGCTTCTCCATAAAGTGTCCTGCGATTTCAACCGAAAACTTTGTTGAAATTCATCCCAAGAATCTTTCGAAACATGTATTCAGAAACAAAAGTTGATAATTTGAAACATTTTGAAATTGAAGGCTTTCTAATTATTTTTCACAGGTTTAGTTTGTTAGCTCTATTGTTGCATACACTCCTTTTTTATAAGAATAATGTTTATAAGATATTCAAGCTCAGAAGCATCCAATTTTTAAAAATATTATAAGAATATTGCTCAGCATCAGCTCGCATATTTGGGTCTCATTTTTCAGCAGTTGCCTGTTTTGCGATGTTCATAACAGAGAGTCCTGGAATTTGTTTTAACTATGTTCCCCTGAAACCATATCAGATATGAAAAAATAAGAATACTTCAGGCTGAAAACGAAAATTTCTTTAGAATATCGAGGCTGGACAAAATTTATAGTATTTTTATAAAAAAAGAGTGTAACGTATAGGCCGAACGAAACAAATTTTCGGACGCTTGTTGCCGCCTACCATTCATAATTTATTTGGTCAAATTAAGCCTTTCTTCTCGTTAGGAACATACAAACTTTCACATGTTTCACGAAATATCGGGTGTCCCAAAATGATGTATTATCGTTTGATTGCTTAAATATCGATAACCAGCGAACCGATTTTCAAAAACTTAATTTTATCCGATTGCCGAAAGGCTAAATTTATTCGAGGATGTTGGTTGTGCTTTTAGCGATGTTTTCATGTCGAAAAGAAGATCGATAAACCTGCTCAAATTCAACCGTTACATGGCATGAAAAGAAAACGGCCGACTTTTCCAGTCAACATTTTAGATGTGATACGAAAGGCTGAACTTTCAGTTACATGTTGTTCAGAGAATACGAATTCAGTTGGTACTGAATTCAGAGAACATGAATGCGAGTTCAACCTTTTGTATCACATCTAAAATGTTGATTGGAAAAGTAGGCCGTTTCTTTCTCATGCCATCTGAAGCTTGAATTTGAGCAGATTTATCAGTCTTCTTTCCGATATGAAAACGTCGCCGTAAGGCCACAACCAACATCTTCGAATACAACTTAGCCTATCGGCAATCAAATAAAACAAAGTTTTTGAAAATCGGTTCATTGGTTATGGACATAATATGCAATCAAACGATAATACATCATTTTGGGACACCCGGTAGACCAATATGCTATTCCGTAACAGACTTTGGATCGACCGATAATTTAATACCTTTCGTAGAATTTTTAAATGTGAACAACAGTGAAAGAAGTATATCGCCACTCAGTCGAACCTTTCATATAAAAACGTATGAAATATCGTTTGATCCAGGCTCTTTCATAGAGTAGCTGGCAGGTCTATTGGTTGATAACTTACATCTTGGAAACAGTCGTTAGTTATATCGACGAAAGGTCAGGAGTACGTCCAATCATCATATAGAGTATACAGTTGAGCCCGAAATTATTCATACCTATGCCAAATTTGGAGTATTTTCAATCGTTATATTTGCTAACCAATCCACAAGATATTTCATTCCTTGAAATGCCTCTTGTAGCACTTGTTTCTGCCTTTTATGACATTCTTACGAAATTTCAGCCACAGTAAATTTGGTCCTCAAATAGGACGATGCAAAATACTCAGAATTTGGCATAGGTATGAATAATTTCGGGCTTAACTGTAATTGCCATCTTTTGCTTTTCAGAGGCCATGAACTGGAACAAGGGCACTTACTTAGCGAAGCAATTTATGCAAAATGCGTTTCGCACTGGAAAGAACAATGTTGGTCACAAAAGTTTGGACCCATATGGAACCCGTGAGAAAGAAAATGCTTCAAGCAAGCTTTAAAACTGTTCAAAATCAGCGAGAGATGCTCATATGTATCTAAAACCTGGCAGTTGTTGCATCCTAGCATAGGTTCCAAATCTTTAAAAAAAGGCTGGTGTAAAATTCAGTTACTTATTTCTTTGAATTGAATCACTTCAAAGAAACTTCAGCTACTTCTCTATAATTTTACCGTTGGACTTTTCTGAAATCTTCAATATTTTCAGAATTAGAGTGTTTTTCTACTTTTTCAAGAATTCAAGACAAATTTTCAAAAAAACTTAAAACGATCGTAATTTCTAAACTGTTTGAATGAACATGAAATAGTACTTAGGTAGCTTCATACCTATATTTTGAGTTTAAAAACCATTATTTAAAACACACTTACACTTTAACATTTTCTTCTCAGAATTTTCGCTGCCCTCCGGCAGCCTCCTCAGTGAGAAACATGAAATAATTTCGAAGAAAACCATAGTTTATGGATGTCTGCAATATGGTTTCAAGCAAACGTCTGTCACTTTTCTGGTTTATGATTTAGAAATTTGATGACGTCACACCCTCAATTGAGTTGAAATGTAACGTACGCTGAAATTTCGAAAAATATTGGAAACTTCTGAAAAGTCCAACGGTAGAATTAAAGATAAGTAACTAAAGTTTGTTTCAAGCCACTCAGTCAGAAGAAATAGATCACAGAATTTTACACCTACCTTTTTACGTCGAGTTAAAGATTTGGAAGCTATGCTTTGCATCCTAGGACTCAACATGTCATAAGTCTTGTTGCATCCATGATCCACCCGAATTCTGCTCAATGGTCATGTGGTCATGTCAGCTCATGGTCAAATGTATACATCTTCTCGCGCCTAAAGGTAAACCAGTATTCTTAATATTCTTTCAAACCATTTTTAAAATTGAAAATATTTGGTAATCCCTCCAGTATTGCTGTTTCTCAGTGTTCGATTTCTGTTGTGCTTTTTCTAAGATGGAGTGCATTCTTCTACCACGTTTGACATTTTTGGCTTGGTGAAAAGTTAGTTCTTTAGAATTCATTGTTAGGGTGTCTGATAGTACACGTATTTTTTCATGAGAAACTAAGAATCTGGGCCATTACTGAAAGTTTCTTAAAATTGTCAGATCTGTGCCCTCCTGAACATTTCAAAACAAGGTGTTTTGAATCCTTTCCAATGTTTAGATATTACTCAAGTACTTTCCGAGTAATTTGATACAGGAAACAAGTGAGAATAACGAAAAACATGCAAGAGTATCTCCCGAGTATCTTAAAATGTTTTTGGCGATTCGAGAGTCTGAGTTTCTTATAAACGGTTTCTTATAAAAAAATACTTGTATCCGCCATCTATTTATACTGCTATTCTGCGTAGAATGGTTCGGTGAAGTCAGTCTGGGTAATGAAAAGCAAATCTTTGTCTCTGATAACACATCTCCAGTCGACTGGATTAGGTTGGTTAACTCTTCTGTAATAATTGATAATCAAATAGCCACCAAATTTACCGGGTTGGAAAAAATCGAAGCTAAAGTTTCCGATTCTCTTGTTATAAAGAAGGATGCAAAATTACCAGTTATGCATATAACCCACATTTTGGCGTCCATTATGTTGTTCATATGAGTTTTATTGTTCCATGGCCCAGAATCTGTTTTTGGAAACTGTTATTTTCGTTGTCTGACGGATTCAAAGATGATTAGTTCAGCAGTTATTCAACGAGTAGTAACCCCATACCATCAGCGTTACTCCATAGTCACTTACACTTTATCTCAAAACGCTGCTTTTTGGGTTATTCAGTTTTTAATAGAGGTACGCACCAATCAGAACGCTTCACGTTTTGCTAACAAAAAGCCTGTATAGCTTAAGGGAGCCTGTATAGCTTGTAAAAATATTTGGTTAAAGGTCCAAGGTAGTTGTAAGGACAGTGCTGGAAAATATCGCTTTCATTGTACTAGAGAACTTAATTTCATCGCTCAACAAGAATTGACGATCTTTTTCCTTTATTTAGACTCAGTTATTGTCCCAGTTATCGCCACAGGAACAACGACAATGACAACAACATTTTTGGCCAAACTGAAAAGTGATCCTTTTCTGCTCATTTTTTTGCTGTAGTTTGAGCCTCCATCAGTCAATAGATAGCAATAACTACGAACTTGTAATCGGTCTAACCTTTATTTACCAAATTGCATCGTAAATCTGCACTGTTTAACCGTTTAACCTCGGAATGATATCCCTTAAATGGTCCTATTTCCGGAAATATTTCCCTCGATCGGCAGTTTGGAAGATTACTATCTTGGTTCACGTTGTGACCATTAACTGCGATTTAGCTCAGGTAGCTGCTTACTTAGGGACCGCTGTCCTTTGTAGAACCAAATTTATCAATGAAATCTTTATTGATCAGAGAAACTCCCTATATCCAATCAGAATTCCTTGTAGCTTTAGGCATCGCTCAAAACCGTCTATTTCACCTCCACTATGGCCATCGACTGTGATTAGCTGGAAGTAACTGCTTACTTAAGGTACCGCTGTTTTTTGAGCACCTGAGTTTATTGACGAAAATGGGAATTGGATGCAGCTTGGGTAGTTGATGTCTATCTTTCTTATTCTAGGATCGTTGCGTTCGACGAACGAATTGGTAACACATAAAGAACAGCTCATGGTAGCTCATTGCCGTTGTAAAGTAAAGGTTAGTTTTCGATTCATTTCATCTTTAGTAGTCCTGTCCGTCATGGTTAGATGTGGATTTTGAAGGTGATTGCAATCTTTCTTTGCTTCTCACCAGCCTTGCCGTTTAACAGCTGAGTAGAAAAACGTTTGGACATTGGTGAGGGTCTCGTATCGGAAGTGGGTTATTTAGCTAGAAGACCTGAGTCATGAACACGCCGGCAGAAACCATTTGTTTGAGGATGTAAGTTGCAAAGTGAAATCAACTTCAAAACTTTGTGAATCTCCAGGGACCTTGTGCTTTAAGCTGACAACCTGAATGCAGAAAATGAAAGCAAAGAACTATTTGGGCATATTCATAACCAATGGAAACGTGAGAATGCAAACTATTTCAAAGGAGTTTACCTTGGCTTCTCTTGGGGGAATAAAGTAATGAAAAAAATTGGAAAATTTTGATGCTCCAAAAGCCTTTATGCCAACGAATTTTTAAAGACGTCTGCGTCTTGTTACTAAAACTGCCTCATTATCTTCGGGTACCAAAGAGCTGGTATTCACAATGTAGCTAGCATAATAACTTTGTGTACCTACCGGGTGTCCCAAAAAAGTACTCTATTTAAAAAATCACAAGAAATTGATTATTGATCCTTTGATAAATTTTTCTTTTTGAGTTCTTTTGTCAAAGACCCAAGAATATTCATAGATGATAAATTGTTTGCTTTTGATACAGCAAGGTTGAAAAATCACACGTTGAAAAACCTTATTTTGAGCTACATCCACAAAGAAATTGATCTGGCAATCATCAGTGTTTTTTTTGCTGTATGATTCAAAACCAGGGAGCCCCAAAAAGAGCTAAATTTGATAATTGTTTTAAAACCAACTAAAAGATCAGCTATATTTTGGAAAATAATTTGGTTCTTGATCTACTTGACAAAAAAAGAAAATTGAAGATCGGCCTTGTAATCAAGTTTTAGTGATTTTTCAAACAGGAGTACTTTATTTTGGGACACCCGGGATGTTTTTCCCAAAAATATGATCTCTGTCTCTCAATATCTTTTCAAATGTCGTTGATATTTGTATCGGGTGATTACAAAAAGTATAGGCGTTTGCTAGAATATGCTGGGTGACCCATAAAAAAGTTACTCTGTTTGAAAGATAATAGCAGGCACAATATTCGTTCTATTTTGATCGAATTTCTTTTATTTTTTCACAGTTGAAGTATTTTATGTCCAATCTTTATTTCCTTCATATTGGGGCTGCCTCACTTACAGTAACTATGAATTTTTCGCAAAGTTTAATTCATGGAGAAAGGTTAAAAATACCGGGATCGATCATAAAAAGGCACGTCCATTGAACAAAGGAGAACAACTTGATAAAATGACTTGCAATTCACGAAAGAGGTGTAATTTTCTTCCCTGCAAACTAATCCAGAGTTAAATTGTAGTGATCACAACTTAATGATAGAAGTAGGTCGGTATAAAAACATAGCTTTGGAAAATAGGATTTGCACCAAATGTAACGCTAGTTATATCGAGGACGAGGTCCATCTGCTACTCGACTGTAGTGCATACGAAAATTTAAGGCGACAATACTTGAATCAGGAAATCATGCAAATAATCAACAATCTAGAGGACAAAAATGAAGCATTCATACTGATAGATACCAATGAAGACCCAGTTATCTATTGCAAAATATTTTAAAGAAGCATTTAAAAAGCAGAATGGATATTAGCTAAAGAAGGTTTGATCTCTCTGTCCATTCGCCTCAAACATTGTTCATTTGTTTCTTTTTACTGTTCGCGTTTATTTTTACTCAGTTATATCTTATGATCGTAGATTTATCTTCAGTTTATTCGTATATTTAGCTTATGTACCTCTGGTATAAGGTCGTTGATAAAAAAAAACATTTTTTTTACAACGCCCCAAATCGGTCTGTTAGCGGCTGAAAGATTTGATCATGTTTTTTCAGTTATTCAAGATGTTCTTCAAGAATTGCAATTTGTAAAATTTAGATTCCCCGGGGAAAATTTACTATACCATATAAAACCTCAAAATTACCTGTTATAATTTCGCAAGCTTTCACCGTAAAAGAGCATAATTGTTGTTATTGCTAGGAAAGTTATGTTGGTGTGTGATCTAACTGAAGAGAAATAACAATTTTAGGAACTACAAGCAATAGTAAATGTTGCTGATTTCTCAAACATTAAAACTTTTTTGACTCACTCAACAAGGACAGATCTTGTAATACAATAGCATCAGTTGCTTGTGACTGACACCTCAATTCAAAGCGATTAGCGACTGCAAACAAAGGAAATTCTCTCAACCGGTAATTCAAAACAAACAAAGCCACCAAAGTTGCCCCGAAACCAGTAAAGCAAACTCTTGCCTTGTGCCCCCGGAAGGTGATTTTTAAGGGAAGTTATGTGCTTATAACGAAAGAAGAAGGGTCAATCTAAGTTCTGCCTGGCGGATTTTGTTTAGTTGATTCAGAAGCCGCTACTCGGCTTCTAAACCAAATAAACAAAGTCCGCCAGGCAGATCTCTGATGTATCCTTGTTCTTTCGCTAGAAACTCGTGATTTAAAATCATCTTTCGCATGCGCAAGGCGATAGTTTTCCCTGCTGGTTTCAGAGAAAATTTACGGCTTTGTTGTTTTGAAGTTCTGGTTGAGAGATTCCCTTTTGTCTGCAATTGCTAATCAACCAGAAATTCAAAGCAGCAAAAGTTGCCCTGAAACCACCAAGGCACACTGTCGCCTTGTGCAGGCGAAAGATGGCTTTCAATAGAAGTCCTGAGTTCATAATGAAAGAAGAAGGGTAAATCTAAATATCTGCCTGGCGGATTTTGTTTATTTGATCAAGAAGACGAGCAACAGCTCCTGAATCAAATAAGCAAAATCCGCCAGGGAGATCTTTAGATTTACCTTTCTTCTCTTGTTATAAGCACATAACTTCTCTTAAAAACCATCTTTCGCGTGCACAAGGCGAGAGTTTGCCCTATTGGTTTTGGGGCAACTTTGCGGCCTGATTTGTTTTGAAATATTGGTTGAGAGAATTTCCTTTGTCTGTAGTCGCTAATCCCTTTGAATTAAGTTGTCAATCAAACGCAACTGATACCATTGTATTACAAAATCTGCCCTTGTTCTTCGAATTGAGGTGTCAATCAAACGCAACTGTTGCTATTGTATTACAAAATCTGCCCTTGTTCTTCGAATTGAGGTGTCAATCAAACGCAACTGTTGCTATTGCATTACAAAACCTGCCCTTGTTGACTCACCCGGTATTACTGATATTCACAATATACCTCACCCCGTGTTATTTTGAATTGGTATTTCGTAAGTGGTACCCTCTCTCTCCCTTACTCATTATACAATTGATACAATTTGATCGTTTGCCTCGTTATCAAACATCTACATTTGAAGTAAGCACCCACCTCGATTTCGCTCTTACAGAAAGTGCTAATTTCAGTAGGCGTTCAGTGCGCTGAGCGAAGAAAATACGGTATCCTATCACATCAAATGAATCAACCGTGTTGCTAGAGTCCACCTACCTCTTGCAAGAGCCGCTATAGAGTTATTTTTGATCAGACATCAGACAAAGAAAGACTGCTACAAAAGCTGCATCTGATAAAATTTCCCATGATTTATTCTTATCTAATCCTTCATGATCAGTATAATTCCATATTCGAAGCCCAGAAATACCTTTCCCAACCACATAGATAACGGTTAATCTTTAGGTACTCTTCAAGCGGCAATCCGTAGGCCCATAAACGTGGGCGAGAATCAGACTTTGCTCTGTTTCTTAAACTTTCTTCAAACAATGTTTAGAAAGGTCACTTATGATCCTTGACATAATCAAACATTCAATGACATTCCTGACTCGATATAAAGTCTTTATTTCATCCCTCTAATGTTTGTCTTTCAGACTGAGCTGCTCTCAAGAACTCGAAGGCCTTGTCGTTGCTTGGAGCTTCTTTTGCCATCTTCCGATTGCTTCTTGCCTGAGTCTTCTCAATTGCAATAACCAGCACACACCAAGCTTAACAATCGAAGATTGGTTCAAGTTGATCCTGGCACTCACCGGTAAGGAAATTTTGATAAACTAAATTTCTACAACTACTTCAATCTTTCGCCCGCAAAATGAAACTTGAACACACCCGATTTGACTTGTTGTTTTGACCCAAATATGGGTTCTTAAACGCCCCACATTTTTTCTGACTCACCCGGTAGAATCATAGCC
>REGL01002214.1:31047-47006 GCA_004194395.1 Aurelia aurita complex sp. Pacific
AAGGAATCGATTTGACATTTTCATGATGAGGCATAAAGTTTGTCTGAGATGCGTGAAGGCTGGTCATTTAATATTGACTGTAGTCCAGGATTTGTCAGTCACTAAATCCATTATCAGCACCTTCAAAACTGCTTGCATCAATTTCTCTTTCAACAACTCTTTGCGTGGCTTCATTCAGTTATCTTTCGCTTGTGAACAATGTTACACACACAGTCAATGTTTCGAAATGATGGATTGCTTTGCCTTGAAAAACTCTACCACGTCGATGTGATATGCTTTGGATAAGGATAAGGACTAATTTGTTACATGGATGCTTAAGTTAGGAACTGCTTTTATATTGCATTTTCTTTGATCCAAGCAAAGTACGTAGAACTGCAAGCCAGGAACAATGTCATTGATTGATGATGGGCCTAAGCGTTTTGATTTGAAGCCATCGAGGACAGCAAGTCGCTTTCAAAATCGAGAGAAACCAGATCAATCTTGCGAGACAGGCTAAAACACCTAGCAAATACCACTGTCTGAATATGAAATGTTTCTTTGCTGCTAAAATAAGTTTAAATGAAACCAAGCTGTACGATGACAGACATTTGCTTGGTTGCTTCTACGTCTGGCCGCCGTGTAACAGAAATCTATATGACTGACGGCCGCAACCGATTCGCATATATCATTCATTGCTGTTGCATGCCGGGATACTAGCGGAACCCCCCCTGGGGTACTTGAAATCAAGTGTCCGTTCAAGTACCCGCATGGATTGAAAGGATGGGAGAACGACAAGGACTTCCCAATAACCTGCAGCATGCAAATGAAAGCAAACCACAGGTACTATTACCAAATTCAGCTGCATATGCTCCTGTGTGGCTGCTCCTGCAGATGCTCCTACAAAAATGTGCCCCGTCATTGGCATTTGTACAAGAAATCTTTGGTGACCCCGTAGAGCTATTCTTGGCTATGGTACAAAATGCAAATGAAATTAACATTTTTGGCAAGTGGAAGCTTCTGATTAGTCTAAATATGTTGTCTAGCTAGGTTCGGTCCAGAAATAGAAATATCTATTCTTGAAAAAACTGGCATCCGAAAGAAATTGCCAAACCCAGAAGTATGTTGCAAACTACTTCATTGATTAATCCCTATACTCCTACCAAACAATAAAAGAGTGAAAGATCATCAAATCGTCAGTACCTATGAAATTTTCTTATAAATTTAAGTGCTGCAAATAGGCTCTCAAAGCATGTAGGTGTTCTTTCAAGCCTATCTAACAGTTAACATGGTGTAAAATAGGATCAATGTACTTATCTAAACCCTTTACAGTCACATGTTATTTTAGATTCCTTGCTAACTTTGACAACATGAAACTGTCCGTTTGCACCAGCTGCCATAAACTGTTTACATCGTTCAGCAGCCTCAAAGCCTGGATATCTGACGATGGCTTCTGGTGTATTTAGAAGAGGCAAAGCCTTCTTTTCCAAAAATTCCATGTGCAATATGGTTGGCATTTTGTCTGAAAGACTTAATGAGAGATTTGTAATAGGAGGTTGCAGAAGGACTTCTTGAGAGCTGTCAATTAATATTTTTATTTGTTTCCTCGCTTGCACATCAGCCAAAGACATCTTGCTGAATTCTTCAATGTACCTAAAATGAGTGAGAGTTTGTAAACATTCTTTCTCGCCTTCTCCAATGCAACAAAATTTTTGATATTAAATGTTTGTGCCGAACGATCTATCAGATGGTATATTTTTTTCTGCAATTCTCCGTCTGCATCATCATCATTTGCGCGTGGAAAGTCGGCAGCTCTTGGCGACAAACGGCTTTCAGAAGTCTGGGCACTAATGACGTCGAACGGTTTGCAAAGTTCAGAGCAACATACAACAACTTAGGCTCAGACAGAAGATTCAACTCGTTGTCGTCGTGTGTATCGAAGAAAGAGTCGTTGAAAAGATGTCAGAAAACCGACAAGATACATCGGCATCTGATTCAAGCCATGAATCATCAGATATGGAAGATATCGGGGAAATATTACCGATATTAGACCCATATGACGGCGAGCCATTGGCTTCCCCCTCTAATGAGGAAGGTGGTGCTGATGCTCGTCACGAAAATCACGAGGCAGACGAGGATGGAATCCCCTACGCAACATTAGAGGCGAGATTCAGGGGAATAGCAGCTGTTGAGACATGGTAAGCGTTTGTTTAGATATAATTTGCCACATAATCTTTAAGCCTTCGGCCTAAATGTAGTGTTTTGCAAAAAAAAACAAGCTTGCTTGTAACAAGGTTTGCAAGTTTACATACAACAGGTCCACGTGGGCCTAAGCCAAGTTGGATGGAGGCGGAGGTCATCATGTTGGATTTGAGCAAACTGTAATCCTTTTATACGTGATGGATGTAATATCTTTACATGTACACTACTACAATGGCATGTGTTGAATTCGGTTGTACTCTTTATAGTTTATCAGCCTTGCATCATGAAGGTTTTCGCAAGCAAGATCAGGTTACTAATGATGACCAGTGGTGTATGTCAGTCTACAAATAAGATTTTAAAATTTTCACAGGTGTAGCTGTAAGGAGTGCAAAGTGGAGCTCCTAGTTGGCGCAAGAGTTTCGTTGCTGCTGGGACATTGCAGAGGCAATTGGAAAGCTGACATTTGATGGCACAATAGATCAGATACAATGGATCACTAGCCACCCCGATTACTTTGCTGTCACAAACCAGACAAACTTAAAGATGATTCTCAGGAACAAGTTTGGATAAATCGAAAGGCTCACCACTTTGAAGGGATTCAGCTGGGTTCAGATGGATTCAGCTGGGTTCAGGTGGGTTTAACTTATATAAATTACGCTGTCATTTTCCAAAAGTGACTGCTGCGATTTAGGCACACTGTCTACGCAGGAAATCCCAGCAGAAAAACTTGCAAGTGGTTGTTCTGCCTCTTTACTGATCTTATCCGCACAAATGGCAATGAAATGCTTGCAGAATGCTACCATTTCTACCAAGGTTGGTATCGGATTTTGCTCCAACAATTTAAATTTCATCTGCTCTGGTATTCCTCGCATAAATTGTTGACTGAGAATAGCATCAAAGCCTTCTGCATCCAAATCTGGGTCCGCTTTGCGCAAAATATCTTGTAATGACCATAAATATATGGCTGGATCTTCATTATGGCACAGCAACTGGTCTTCAAACTCTCGATAAAAGTCTTCCCGATTTATCTGTGGGCAAAGTGCAGCTTTTAAATTAATTATCAAATTATCATACGTGTCTCTTTGCTCTTCTTCAAACGAAAAGTAGTGGGTCGCTGCAAGACCGCAAAGAAATGCTGGTAACTTTGCCAGTTTTTGCTCATCTGTCCACCCATTTGCAACTGCACAACACTCATATTGACGCAACCATAGAGCAAAGTCCCCCTTATCAAATCTCTCCGGTAAGATGGAAGCCATTATCCAACTCTGTCACCAAATCTAATCCCACAATTCGACAGTAAACAAGCTTATTTATGGATACAGTGGAAACCAATTAACATTAACAGATAGGTCATTTGGCAAGTGACGAAATATATCTACGTCACTACATACCATTACATACAGAGTGTAAATTTTGTGGGAACCAGACTAGAAACTAGCTGAGTTTGCGTCCTATCTTTGACAACCGGTTGGAAAAATTGCAGTTACTCGCAACTACAGTATTAAACTCTGACAAACTCGCTGCTACAATGATTGGTTCTCACATGCCAGAACAAAAGATATATTGTTGATTTTGCATCTCTCACTGCCTTTGAAAGTCTACTTACAGCTTCAAATTTATTTCATTGGTTACTACGCGTAGGTAGGCCAAATCAGGCATGTTTTCCAACCTGGTAAACCCATGCAAGTTGCAAATACCTGTTTTAAGACCTTTTTCAAAATTTTACGTTCGTGGATCCTGTTGAAGGGGTAGGTCTGGGACATCCAGATGTTTCATTGTTGGTAATATCAATGCTAGCAGTAGCACTATCATCAATTGAGTTAAAGCCATCTGGAAACGGAGCAACACCACAATGACTAGAAATGTAATTTGCTTCTTCTGAGTGGCTGTTGCTCATTTCTGTATCGGAGTCATGATCACTCCTAAGTTCTGAGTAACATTCACTAAAGGTGTCAGGTTCAACAGCATACCTGCCAGGTCTAGGAAGATTGGCCCTAGCAGGCCCAGTCCGAGGTGTACGAAAACTTGCTTTCCTACTTAATGCAAATGTACTACAAAGCCTTAAAGTGTCCACAGTTACAGTTTCTTGTGACCTATCCTCTGAGAGCTGTGCCTGTATCTCTCTTCTTTTCAATCGCCAGTTCAAATCAGCACTTACTCTTGCATTTAATAATCTTACTTCGTTTACAAATCCATCCTGATCCTCTCCATCCGCCATTTTGTGTGACATCTGCAATGAAAAAATGCTGACTCAGCACCCTAGAATGCTGACTCAGCATTCTAGAATGTTGTTGTTGTTGATGATTTATTCCACAACCGTGGAAAGTCAGAATCCGACCAAAAAAATACCTCAAAATATTTGTATGTTCAATTAGATAATTTTGTGTATACTGACAGGATCTTACATTTTAGAAGCATCTTGCAAAACTCGATGAAAAGAGTATTTCATTGTTATATTTACCTTGCAGCTCCTTTATCCTTTTGATAATTCAGCTGGGTGTATCTGTCACAACTTCTGATACATCTATCTGAGACATCAAGTGTCACAAAAGTTGTGTCAGGCCCTCCCTCTCCATATTTGGTGAGGTTTCTTTTGATACAGCAAGGTAGGAAATTTACAAGTTGAAAAACCTTATTTTGAGCTATAGTTTTTAGCAAAAATACTCAATCTTGCCTAGGAGTCAAAATTTTCAGATTTTGTGTCATCATTGAAGTCTCCAATGATAGTGCGCATTTATTTCTGTCATTTATGACCATACTAGAAGTTTTACACACACAAAAAATTGATTTGGCAATCATCGTGCTTTTTGGAGTATGATTCAAAACCAGGTAGCCCTTAAAAGAGCTGAATTTGCTCATTTTTAAACCACTTTCAAGGTCAGCTATGTATTGGAAAATAAGTTGGTCTTTGATCCACTTGATAAAAAAAGAAAATTGAAGATCGGCCGTATTATCAAATTTTGATGATTTTTCAAACGGGAGTACTTTTTTTGGGACACCCGGTAGCAAACCAAGATCTTTATATGGACACAAAAACATCAAGAATCTTCTCTTTCATTCCTTTCCATGCATCCAAAATTATTGGTACATAAACAAACCGCTGACAAGATCACATTAAAGAAGATGCTTTCAGGTGGTTTAACATCCATTTTGATCGCAGAGCAATGAAAATGGAAGGCCGAAATAGCAAATGTTATCTGTTTTCATCTGAAATGGAGCAGTGTGTCTGGTACCTAACCATCGTTGAGGGGAGTGTCTTTCAGTACTATGCAATACCAGATACTGCAAAGACTCTATTCTTTTTGGTTTTTCCTTGGCTTTGGATTTGGAACAAAAGGCTGCTGAGGAGTTGGAGCTGGGTTATTATTACTAACTGGAGATGCCATAATAGCCATCATATTTTGAAACAACTGCATTTGCATTTCTGCCATTCGCACCTCATGCTGCCTGTTTCTTTCACCCTCTTCCTTGAGATGGACCAACAGGGCATCAGTTGGATCTTGTGCAGCAATGCGGTTGAAAGAGTTTACAGCTTCTCTCAACAAACCATTTGTTGATTCTTTTTTCATTTTTTTGCGAGGTGGCATAGGTACATAAAGTTCATCTTTTGATGAATCTTTTGACTCGTTTGCTTCAGTTTCTTGAAGCTCATCAGTAAAATCATTTTCAGCTTGTTGTCTCTCTGCATCTGTTTTGTTACAAACATTGAATGAAGGTTCTTCAGCTAAATCTGGGTTGCACGAGTCTCTAGATTCTACCAAAGGATAAAGTTTTTGAAACCAACTGCCATATCCTTTTCTATCTATAAAATTCTTCAATCCAGAAGCTGTCTTCCGTAACATAGCTGCTTTCTTGCAAGTGGATACACATGCTTTGAACTTCGTTCTTGACTGCACAACAGAGAAGGGAAAAACTTCTCCTCGCTCTTTGAAACGATTTTCAACTTGTTTCACAACTTTTGTGTAAACCTCCGTATTCTTGTAAACCTCCGTATTTCTCCGTATCCGTAGCCTTGTTGTTTGTGAAAATAAGCTTTTTCTGAAAGTATTCACTTTCAGATACCACATCTATCAGTTCATTTGTACAAGCTTCAGACCATGTTGCCTTTCTCCCTTTTTTATTGGATTTTTTCTTCAACGTTGTCGACCCTTGCACTTTCAATGCCTGACTTAGGCCAGGGGCTGATGTTGAGGAGTCTGACAGTGACTCCCATCCTTCGAACTCATCTTTGTTGTTGTCACTATTTTCTTGTTCTACATCATTATCACCATATCCTTCTTCGTCTTTATCAATTTCTTCGTTGTTACTATCATCATTATTGATGGAATCTTCGTGTAAAAAGGACTTCAGATTGTTCAACGTTCTTCGAAAGGAAGCCATCTTGAAACTAAAAGAAAATGGCGCGAATCTCCTAACGCGCATGCATACTATTGTTTAATCCATGGTAATCCACAAAATCCACGATAACTATTGTTTCTAGTGAGGACTGTTTTTAATTTGATTCGACAGAAGCACAGGGTATGAAACCAGCCCGTCTTTGTGCCGCATGATGCGGGAAACCTAATCTAATTCGGGTTTGGTATCAGACACCGCATTTGTGCTGAATTAAATGGACACTTTAACTTTTTCGAGGCAGTGAATTCAATTCGATATGGGAAAAATGCGGCCTCTGAATTGGGCCTTAGGCATTGGAAGCGAGTTGTTTCAATTCTGTGATCTAATGTGATTTTGGAAGCGAGACGTTTCACTTTTGTCGTCCAATTAGACATTGGAAGCGATTTGTTGGAAGCGAATAGAACGATTTCTTCCGCTCCCAAAATCACAATATGTTCGGAGGAGATGTTTAGCATAATATGCTAAATGGTGATTCCCGATATCTTAGCACCAGGTTTCAAGTAAAAGTGTACCGGGTTCGCTTTGAGTTTTCCAAGACCACTGAAGACATCCTCATATTTTGATAGGATGCTTATGACAGATGGCAGGATTTTATTTTTCAGACTCTCAAATTCATTGTTACCAGATTTGCTCTGATTGTTGTGGCTGGAAATTGCACTAATTTGGCTGGGAGGGCTGTTGAAGGAGATGATGCCTAATGATTCAGCAAGTGTGCAGGTTACAGGGGTTACCATTGAGATCCCTGTCACCATTGACAACCCATGTTGCTTTCTTTGTTGTGTTATTCCATGTGGTGTTCAGGGTGATTTAACCTTTAGAGGTTATGATGGCACTGCCATATGGTTGCAGAGTGATTGGAGTGTGGAAAATTCTCTGGATATTTTTAGGTATGTTACTCTCAAGGAGGATATTGACCTCTGCACCAATGTCAATAAGTGCCTGGATTTTTGTTTTTCTAATGCGGATTCCTGCTTGTATGTGACTGCTTGAGATGATATGGATTTGTTTTGGGGAATCATGGTTGATNAAATGGTGCTACAGTACACTAATCTTTAACAATAAACCAAGATGCCGGGCTGGTAGATAGTTTCATGAATGTTAGAAACATTGGTGGTGGCATTAGGGATGACAGAACCAGTGCTCGTGCAGTTACAATGCAATTGATGTACAATTAATCGATTTCTAAATCCTAAATGACCAAAAAACATTTAATAGAAATTTGATTGATGTTTTTTTATCACTTCAGTGTTTATGAAAATTTCAATTAACCTAATTATACCTCTAAAAATTGAAAACGACAAAAATTTAATGTTCCCCTAACTGATCATATCTTGAGAAATATGCAGCATTGGCCAATAAACTATATAGAGCATTTGTGTTCCGCAATTTATACCTGTGACCCAGTTCCGTAATTCCGCAGTTCCGAATTCCGTGATTCCGGATTCCCAAATTCCGTAGTTCCGGATTCCGTAAATTACACCCGTCGAAAAACTTCTCCTCGCTCTTTGAAATGACTTTCAACTTGTTTGACAACTTTGTGTAAACCTCCGTATTCTTTACTGCCTTGTTGTTTGTGAAAATAAGCTTTTTCTGAAAGTATTCACTTTCAGATACCACATTTATCAGTTCATTTATACAAGCTTCAGACCATGTTGCCTTTCTCCCTTTTTTATTGGATTTTTTCTTCAATGTTGTCGACCCTTGCGCTTTCAATGCATGACTTAGGCCAGGGGCTGATGTTGAGGAGTCTGACAGTGACTCCCATCCTTTGAACTCATCTTCGTTGTTGTCACTATTTTCTTGTTCTGCATCATTATCACCATATCCTTCTTCGTCTTTATCAATTTCTTTGTTGTTACTATCATCATTATTGATGGAATCTTCGTGTAAAAAGGACTCCAGATTGTTCAATGTTCTTCGAAAGGAAGCCATCTTGAAACTAAAAGAAAATGGCGCGAATCTACTAACGCGCATGCATACTATTGTTTAATCCATAGTAATCCACAAAATCCACGATAACTATTGTTTCTAGTGAAGACTGTTTTTAATTCGATTCGACAGAAGCACGGGGTATGAAACCAGCCCATCTTTGTGCCGCATGATGCCGCAAACCTGCCGTATGACTGCCGCATACAATTATCTAATTCGGGTTTGGTATCAGACGCCGCATTTGTGCTGAATTAAATGGACACTTTAACTTTTTCGAGGCAGTGAATTCAATTTGATATGGAAAAAATGCGGCCTCTGAATTGGGCCTTAGGCATTGGAAGCGAGTTGTTTCAATTCTGTAATCTAATGTGATTTTGGAAGCGAGACGTTTCACTTTTGTCGTCCAATTAGACATTGGAAGCGATTTGTGGGAAGCGAATAGAACAATTTCTTCCGCTCCCAAAATCACAATATGTTCGGAGGAGATGTTTAGCATAATATGCTAAACGGTGATTCCTGATATCTTAGCACCAGGTTTCAAGTAAAAGTGTACCGGGTTCGCTTTGAGTTTTCCAAGACCACTGAAGAAATCCTCATATTTTGATAGGATGCTTATGACAGATGGCAGGGTTTTATTTTTGAGACTCTCAAATTCATTGTTACCAGATTTGCTCTGATTGTTGTGGCTGGAAATTGCACTAATTTGGCTGGGAGGGCTGTTGAAGGAGATGATGCCTAAGGATTCAGCAAGTGTGCAAGAAATCAGGTTACAGGGGTTACCATTGAGATCCCTGTCACCATTGACAACCCATGTTGCTTTCTTTGTTGTGTCATTCCATGTGGTGTTCAGGGTGATTTAACCTCTAGAGGTTATGATGGCACTGCCATATGGTTGCAGAGTGATTGGAGTGTGGAAAATTCTCTGGATATTTTTAGGTACGTTACTCTCAAGGAGGATATTGACCTCTGCACCAATGTCAATAAGTGCCTGGATTTTTGTTTTTCTAATGTGGATTCCTGCTTGTATGTAACTGCTTGAGATGGTATGGATTTGTTTTGGGGAATCATGGTTGATGGATGTGNGTTGCTTTCTTTGTTGTGTCATTCCATGTGGTGTTCAGGGTGATTTAACCTCTAGAGGTTATGATGGCACTGCCATATGGTTGCAGAGTGATTGGAGTGTGGAAAATTCTCTGGATATTTTTAGGTACGTTACTCTCAAGGAGGATATTGACCTCTGCACCAATGTCAATAAGTGCCTGGATTTTTGTTTTTCTAATGTGGATTCCTGCTTGTATGTGACTGCTTGAGATGATATGGATTTGTTTTGGGGAATCATGGTTGATGGATGTGATCGTGGATATCCCCTTTGCCATTTTGAAGCAGACAGCAGAAAAATTACCTTTTTCCCACATGCATTGCAAACAGCATTTTTTGCTGCGCAGTTTGAGCCTTTGCCGCAGCTAGCAAAAAAAGCATTATCGTGTTAGTACCCTGGGCAGGTGTGAAATTTTCCTGGAAATTCTCCTTTCTTTGGGCTTTTTGGGAGTATTTGCCCCCCTTTTTACCAATTAATTTTCCTGGTTCATTTTGGTGGTCTTCATTTGCAACACAGTTAATGTGAAAAGAGCTACTAGGAGATACAGAGTCTATCAGTTTTGTTGCTTCTTTTTCAATTTTCCTTGCTGTTGAAATCAATGAGGCTAAATCATGTTCCTTTTCAAGTGCATTTTCCCTGATAGTAGCTATATTTTTATTATATTATTATTATATTATATTATATTATATTATATTATATTATATTATATTATATTATATTATATTATATTATATTGTATTATATTATATTATATTATATTATATTATATTATATTATATTATATTATATTACATTATATTATATTATATTATATTATTATTTGATCTCTTATCAGGGTGTTGTGGATTTGATTTTTCTCAGTACATGATGTGTTTGTACACTTAAATGCACATTTGTCTGCATGTTGGCTGACTTTATTAATAAAAGCATCAATTTTCTCACCAGGTTCCTCTTTGAGTTGATGAAATTGATAGTGCAAAAGTACCTGGTTTTGAGTAGGCTGGTATCTGTCATGCAGCTTTTTACCATGTCATTAAAATCAGTAGCTTTTATGTTTGCCATATTTGATTGTATTCAGCTTTAAGACCAGTTTTTAATCGCTCACCTGTGAAGGCACACATCAGTCTATACTCCCACTGCATTTTTAGATTGGCTTTGTTGACGATTTGAACAGCAGGAAATTATTTGGCACAAAGCATTTAAATGCCACAAACGAACGAGGATCACATGAATGAAAGACATTGAAACAAAAGCTTGTGAAAACTGCTGTGATGGTCCAAGCATAGATAAGAATAATCAAAGGGATTGCCTTTGACCATTGGTACACCTTTTACCAGTTGGCGGTCTAAGAAACCAAATATAGCTTGTCAATTGTTGTATTGGGCCCTTGGCCCTGCATGTTTCCATGTGTGTTTTTNAAGACCAGTTTTTAATCGCTCACCGTGAAGGCACACATCAGTCTATACTCCCACTGCATTTTTAGATTGGCTTTGTTGACGATTTGAACAGCAGGAAATTATTTGGCACAAAGCATTTAAATGCCACAAACGAACGAGGATCACATGAATGAAAGACATTGAAACAAAAGCTTGTGAAAACTGCTGTGATGGTCCAAGCATAGATAAGAATAATCAAAGGGATTGCCTTTGACCATTGGTACACCTTTTACCAGTTGGCGGTCTAAGAAACCAAATATAGCTTGTCAATTGTTGTATTGGGCCCTTGGCCCTGCATGTTTCCATGTGTGTTTTTCCCGCATATTACTTGACCTGCTGGCCTGCATAATAAAGTTGTCGTAAAAACGGCAGACGTTTGCTCACTTCTACATAAGGAGTCCTTCCATTCGAACAATTGCAAAAACAGCGTGAACCAACTCCATCACATTCAGGCATCCAATCAATCATTGGTTTTTAAAAAAGTGCACAATAAACAAGATAAAGTTGGAACAAACAATATCCGGAAGAGAGAAGAAGGGAGCCTAATCACCCGTACCGCTTCTGATCCTACTATCATCAGGAGGTTATTCATTGGATTAATCCCCTTTGAAACGACAACAGTACCAGTACTCAGTGTACTCTAAGGTGTCAAAACAGATGACCCTTGACAGTTTGATTAATCTTCCCAAACAAAGAGCGCATGAGTTGTACCAGAGGTCCAGATATGAAACTTCCAAAATGGCTCCCAGGAAGTTTTGGATGCGCAAATTGCCATGTTGGAAACTGCATTTAAGAATGGTCTCCCTTCAACGGGAATGGCTATCAATGGCAGTGAAATAGTCAGTGTAGCAAGCAGGGCAGAATTGGCGATTGAGCACGTGAAAGTGTGGATTAATAACAGAAAGAGGAAGGATAGGAGGAATAGGCCTACATCAGGCCTAGCATCAGAAACACAAGAAGTGGAAGTAAACCAAGGAATCGCAAGTCTCGTGTTATTGAAAGCTCCAACACATCGTCAGCAGAGTGGCTCGAATGTATATTGTTGCAGTGCCCTCAAATCAGGCAAATTCTCTTCGATTTTACACAAGTTTGATGGCCTAATGAAACATGGCCTTATTTTTGCTTTTCCCACCTTCATAACTTTTATTAACTGGAAAATCTTCAACAAAAAGCTGGCCGAAACTTCCCAGCTCCTAAATTACCAAATTCAATTACCCTACATGAAAGTTTCACAAAACGTTGTGTGTTTATTCAAATATTTGAGGGGTGTAACTGATCGTTGAAAAACTGATACTTCTAAATCCCAAATAAATCCCACTAGTACCTTAAAAATGTATCAAATCTACTGTACTAAAGGTAATGTCTCATTCAATTCCTACCCTTGAGGGACCATTATGGAAACAAGGTCGCATTGACCTTTTAATGCTATCTCTGCCATCTTTAACCATGGGGTGTTTTTAAATTAGATTATTAAATTAGATATGTGGCTTTTTGCCTGCAATTATTTTAATTTTATAGATATTGTAATTAGATTTATTTTCGTTTATGATTATATATATTTTAGTTTGATGGCAAAATATTACACACATACATACATACCCTGACCACCCCACTGGGAAGCCCGGGGGTCAACCAAAATTCCTTGCTCAAATGCCTGGGGGAATGGAAGAAAATTGATGGTCAAATGTCCGGGAACCAGGAATTTTTTTGTGTGCAAATGCCCATTGTGTCCTAAGGGGATGATCAGGGCAGGTTGGTTTGACATTTTGCCATGTCTGCTTTTTTGTGATGTGTTTACATGGAATTTCAGACCTGTCTGAAATTATACTAGCACCATATTACGCATGGGTTGAGCGCAATTGAGGCAACTCTGACAATGGTTCCCTTTCTCGTGTTTGGATTCCAGCCTATTTTCGTTGTGGTGCCATGTTATCAACAACACAAGGTGTTTTTAGATTTGCTTATCAAAGTTGATCACCTCTATGTTTGTAGTTTCAATGACTAATAGATAGATAAGAGATAGATTTGATGAACAATGTCAAAGTATTTTGTTCTCATGCAAAAGCAAATGAAACATAATTTCCTTCTAACAAACTTTTGCATTATGGCATATGGCTGTCGATTTGGCCTTCATAACGCAATAATTCCTTTGCAGCTATACCAGTCAACATGGGAAGAAAACCTAAGATGAATCAATGGACAGACAATTTAGTCACCAATCTCCTCCAATGTCATCTGGTAGCGCAATTGCAAAAGAAAGACGGCAACACAAGGGGATTCATGCAGCTTGTGTACGAGGAGTGGAACAAAGACCACACTCATCACAAAACAACTATAGGAGCACTCAAAATCAAGATCTCTTCAATGAAGCAACACGGTCTGATTAGTAACAATAATTGTTCCATTGAGCCATCAAACCCTGCACAAGATAGCAATGTAAATGTCTCAAATGAATCAGTTGCTACAAGTGAAATCAATGATGCCGTAGGGATGCAACAAACAGAGCCAACACTTCAAGTTATAGCCATACAGATTAACAGCCTCAACCACCTGTTTCCGCAGCCATCAAACCATGGGGTGTTTTCAAATTAGATTATTAAATTAGATATGTGGCTTTTTGCCTGCAATTGTTTTAATTTTATAGATATTGTAATTAGATTTATTTTCGTTTATAATTAGATATATTTTAGTTTGATGGCAAAATATTACACACATACATACATACCCTGACCACCCCACTGGGAAGCCCGGGGGTCAACCAAAATTCCTTGCTCAAATGCCTGGGGGAATGGAAGAAAATTGATGGTCAAATGTCCGGGAACCAGGAATTTTTTTGTGTGCAAATGCCCATTGTGTCCTAAGGGGATGATCAGGGCAGGTTGGTTTGACATTCTCTGACAATGGTTCCCTTTCTCGTGTTTGGATTCCGGCCTATTTTCGTTGTGGTGCCATGTTATCAACAAAACAAGGTGTTTTTAGATTTGCTTAACAAAGTTGATCACCTCTATGTTTGTAGTTTCAATGAATAATACCGGGTGTCCCAAAAAAAAGTTCCGGCGTTTGATTGAACGCAGACAAAAAAGTTCGTTATCTGGCAATTTCTATTCATTCTAGGTACATGCTAGACATTCCAACTTACGGTTTGGCATATCGTAGGAAGAAATCAGTAATCTGAAGATGGCGTTATTAGTCCTAACATCGCATCTTCATGTTGAAGGCAAAACCAGAGAGATTCGCCTTTCTGCATCATCGTGATGGAGGGGAATCTCCGGATGAGCAACACAAAACCTGGGTTGACACTTTGTTTAATTGCCTTGACGACGTGCAGGAGCTCCGCTCATTGAGCATATTTGAAGTTAAGGTCTGAAAATCGAATCTAATAGGTCTCAGGGGGAAAATACTACGTTCATCTACCTTGCCACTCAATTCGGAATGCACTATTGCATAATATGGTAGATCGAAAAAGCAATTGAAACTATTCTTTAGTTAAGAAAGGACAGTCTATTCTACTCCGTGCAGTGAAACCGTGAAACAGTAAAAATTCCCTTTTGAAATTCCCAGTTGGCACAAGGCAACAATAACAGCAGCAAACAGTTGTCCCGAGACCTATTTGTTTCTATTCTTGACACCTTAGGCTAATTCACACAATGAAAAATGATTTCAATCTAAACTCCGTTCAATTACAAAGCAACAATTTCTCTTGTGAATAAAATTTCTGCCCGCTCGGGACGTCAAGGTAATGAACGAATTGTCAACTAAATTTTTGTGTTGCTCGTTGAGGGAGTCCCCACCATCACGAAGCAGGAAAGCGTAATAATCTCTCTGGTTTTGCCTTGAACATGAAAGTGAAATGTTAGAGCTCATAGCTCCATTTTCAGATTACTAATTTCTTCCTACGATATGTCAAACTGTAAGTTGAAATATCTAGCACGTAACTAAAATGAATAAAAATTTCTAGATTAAAACGATATTTCTCTGTGCTCAATCAAATGTCGGAACTTTTTTNAAAGCAACAATTTCTCTTGTGAATAAAATTTCTGCCCGCTCGGGACGTCAAGGTAATGAACGAATTGTCAACTAAATTTTTGTGTTGCTCGTTGAGGGAGTCCCCACCATCACGAAGCAGGAAAGCGTAATAATCTCTCTGGTTTTGCCTTGAACATGAAAGTGAAATGTTAGAGCTCATAGCTCCATTTTCAGATTACTAATTTCTTCCTACGATATGTCAAACTGTAAGTTGAAATATCTAGCACGTAACTAAAATGAATAAAAATTTCTAGATTAAAAAGATATTTCTCTGTGCTCAATCAAATGTCGGAACTTTTTTTTGGGACACCCGGTAGATAGATAAGAGATAGATTCGATGAACAATGTCAAAGTATTTTTTTCTCATGCAAAAGCAAATGAAACATAATTTCCTTCTAACAAACTTTTGCATTATGGCATATGGCTGTCGATTTGGCCTTCATAACGCAATTATTCCTTTGCAGCTATACCAGTCGACATGGGAAGAAAACCTAAGACGAATCAATGGACAGACAATTTTGTCACCAATCTCCTCCAATGTCATCCGGTAGCGCAATTGCAAAAGAAAGACAGCAACACAAGGGGATTCATGCAGCTTGTGTACAAGGAGTGGAACAAAGACCACACTCATCACAAAACAACTATAGGAGCACTCAAAATCAAGATCTCTTCAATGAAGCAACACGGTCTGATTAGTAACAATAATTGTTCCATCGAGCCATCAAACCCTGCACAAGATAGCAATGTAAATGTCTCAAATGAATCAGTTGCTACAAGTGAAATCAATGATGCCGTAGGGATGCAACAAACAGAGCCAACCCTTCAAGTTATAGCTATACAGATTAACAGCCTCAACCACCTGTTTTCGCAGCCATCATCGAAAATGATGTTACCAC
>REGL01002215.1:0-10106 GCA_004194395.1 Aurelia aurita complex sp. Pacific
AAATAGAAGGGAGGACTGGTACGGCAACGCCGTTGAAAATAAAGCGCAACTCATTGTGCTTTGATTAAGGCTTCGCGGGGGGGTGTGAGAGTGCACACATCCAAGCAAACTCGAAGATCAGCTGTTGTTTGGAATAAGTTTTACGACGGTTTGTGCGATTTTTATTAATATGCCCGGGGCAAATTGCTCAATTTTTGGATGTGGCACTAATAGAAGACACAAAGGATTAAGTTTGTTCAAAATTCCGCGAAAAGATAGTCCCTACTATTTACTATGGACAAAGTGAAAGAAACTTTGAAGAAAAATCATTTTTCTGAAATTGGAAATATTGCGTTTGACGAAGGTAGCTTTGCAAAGCAGTTTGAAATGGTGTTCGAAATGGTATTTGTAAGCAGTGCAGAAGATTACAAGGAAATTCTTGCACCTGACCAAGCTAAAACCGGGATGGGTTTCAATTCAGGGCTCTTATTACGGACCTGATGACTGTAATAGCATTTATGTAATGCGTTTTTTCCAAAGGATCCGATCTTGCCGGAGAGACAGCTGCCGCACTCGCCGCTGCACATGTTGTATTCAAAGGTAGCGATGCAAGTTATGCATCAACATTGCTCAAGCATGCCAAAGAGTTGTACAATTTTGCAGACACATTCAGGGGAGTGTACAGTAACTCCATCCCAAATGCTGCCAAATTCTACAAAAGCTGGAGTGGGTTTAATGACGAGTTGACATGGGCTGCTGCCTGGATCTATCGAGCCACAAATGATGCCATGTTCCTCAATGCTGCACAGAAATTCTACTCTGATTTCAGCATGGGCTCAACACCTCAAGAATTCTCATGGGATGACAAGAATGCTGGTGTTCAACTTCTAATGGCACAAGTAACAAAAGAAGATAAGTATAAAAGGCATTCACGGGCATTTTGTGATGCAATGCTTGCAAAACGTAGGACCCCCAAGGGACTCGTTTACATAAGCCAATGGGGTTCCAACAGACACGCTGCAAATGTTGCCTTTATATGCCTCATGGCAGCCGATCTTGGTATCAAAACGGATCATTATAGGAAGTTTGCCCGCTCTCAGATCCATTATATGCTTGGTGACGCAGGTCGCAGTTATGTCGTCGGTTTTGGTAAAAACCCACCTACAAAGCCCCATCATACCTCAAGCTCATGTCCAAATGCCCCCGCATCATGTGACTGGAACAACTTCAACAGTGCCAGTCCTAATCCCCAAGTCTTGTATGGTGCACTTGTCGGTGGCCCAGATAACAATGACAGCTATTTTGATGACAGAAAAGATTACGTCAAAAACGAAGTAGCTTGCGATTACAATGCTGGTTTCCAATCAGCTGTTGCTGCCCTGAGAAATCTTCAAAATGAAGGAAGTTGTTGATCAATTTTGCTTTAATTTTAACAAACTTTGGTGATTGTTTTATTTCACTCTTAGATAAGACTCAGATAACATTGGAAATATTGATGATATGAAAGTTAGTTCCAAACTTATAAAGAGCTAATGTAATACTGTCTGATGCATGTATCATTTCACATCGTTGATTTACCTTTAGCTGAGCTGTAGTATTCATAATATTTTGTGATTTAACTGCAGGTGTTGTAGAAAGGTGTTTGAGGATTCAATAGGTGCTGTAGAAAACTAAAAAACCTTGATTTAGAACAAGTAGCAATAATTTCTTTTCGTGCATTTTTCCAGGCAATTTATATCGTTCTACATTGTTGATTCTTCTGAACGCGATTCCTGGTAAGCAAGTGTGCCCTGTTTACCATATCAAAAGAATCAAGGGACAAAGACTTCGAGGCAAAAATACAAAGAGGAAAAGTTAGAGGGAACGAGAGAAAACTTTTGCTATCCTTAGATATGGTGCCTGGGAATAACAACGGGTTTTGCTTGTGAATCAATAAAGGGTCCCATGTGATTATTTACGTATGAAATAGTACATAAGAGCAAGATAAGAGCATGTCAGTTATATCGGATATATCCAGATACGGAATGATTTCCATCGTTCGAGATATTTTTCGAGGTGAAGTCTGCACGCAGGGTATGTATCCTTGAAATACTGTCTTTTGAATTATTTTGAGAATTTATTCTAAAATGTGTGCACTGTTTGGCTTTCCAATGAAGAATTTTCTAAAAAATACTTCCTAAAACAATCAATAGTTCATTTTAATTCCAATAACAGGCGCTAGAAGGCGCGTGTGCACTCCAACCAATGCCTAACAGCAAGGCAGTTGAGTGTGAAATGTCAAACTAAATCGTTCATTTCTGTCTGATTGTAGATAAGCAGTACAAATCTTCTTTGTTAGTTTCTGATGTTAGAGATGAATAGCACGTACAATAATGTAAGTAGATGTGCAAAAAAGCTTCCATTTGTCATGAGTGAATACCACTTTAGCCCTCTTCAGCCTTACAACAAGTCATAGACGCAGAACATGATTACAAATTATTTGGATAAGCTTTGAAACACCAAGTGAGGAAAAAGGTTAAAATGTTTGTAAACCAATGACAAGCTAACCTTCATACAGATACTTTAAAACTGAAGATATAATATAGCTAAAACCTGTCTGGATAAGAAGATTTAATTTTTTGAAATTGGTTGTGTAATAGAGTAGGTCCCAGGCCCCATAATGCGTAACCATTTCATGTACACGAGTTGTTTTATTGGTTACTTTGATAATGAATGAGCTAGGTTTGTTGCAAGAAAAAGCAGACAGAAACAACGATCAAGATACATTTTATTAAACAATAAACACCTTGTTTCCTCTCACAAATGCTTTGATTTGCTTGCTGTACACACGCTCATTCGTTTGCCTAGCCTTCCACCTCGATGTCAGCGTATCATCACGGATTATACCAGGTTTATATTATTCTCAAGTCACAAGCGATTTTGAAATAGTGTTCTTTACCAAAGTCATTCAAAAATAGCCTAAGATCTTGAATCAAATTTACTAAAATTTTCAAATTAACAGCAATCGCTTTGTACGATCATGCTAACGGTGGCCACGAGGAACTTTTTTCCACGATGCATGGCGTTCTATTATGGAATCATTAAAAATCATTGCAAATTCACAATTGGATCGCGAATGATCTTATTGCAAGGTCCTCGCCTTTGTCTTGAGCATTTATTCTTCTATTAAATTTCATAGGGCTGTCTTATTGCCTAGGGGACCTGTTGCGTAGATACAAAAACTGTTGTATGATGGTGGGAGTTCCTTTCTGCAATTTTCCATCGACCATTCGTAATGCCATGCTCAGTTGTTAGAATATTTTGCCAAGGACTTTGGGTCTGTTTCGAAGGATTCTGAGAAAGAACATTTTACTGTTTTAGTCGACTACATTCAGGGCTGTCGCAAAGGAAGTCGAGGAAGGGGAATGTAAACATCAAATTTGCCGACATGGGGCGTGGTCATTGGGTGTGGTCATTTAAAATTCAACCTTATTGTCGATACAGCTTCTTTGATATGACAGTCCACCTTTGAAACATGCGTTGGTTAATCTATTGGTTAATCTTCTTTCTCCGGGAAATATATTCAGTAATGCTAACTAGATGAAGAAGTAAACTGAGACTCGTGAACATTGTCGCACGTATTTTCGTTGTTTTCTCGTAAAACAACTAACTAATCGATTTCTACTACGGTAGTTAACCTATCATGAATATTGGTCCATCCATCCCCATTTTATCAAAGCTATGAAGGCCAGATTTGAGACTTCATGGCAGTTCTAAGGACTTTGATCTCCTCTATAGACCAGTCGATTGACAATTCTTTCCTATTTATTTGACTTGCTAAGGTTACTTTGTTGCCTAAATACTCGATATCATCAGTAACCAACAATGTGACACTTTGTCCATAAAAAGAATCAGAGAAACTTTTACTGTGATGGTAATGGCGATTGAGAATCATTAACTGTGGTACTTGCAGTATGACTGAGAACATAAAACCAAAGAACCCAATGGCAGCAAACTAAAACAATTGAAAATATGCAGGGTGTCCCAAAAAATTTTGGCCCGTTGGCTGGCCTGAAGATCGCAACGAAACGGCAAAAGATTCTCACCAAACTTTTGAATGACGTTGCTCTGCAGATATCCAATTAAAGTTTGCTGCCATTCCCGTAAAAATGCATTGAAAATGATGGAGCTATGACCTTCAGGAGACCAAATTTGCCTGATGACTGAAAGCAGCGGTCGGCCACTTTGTCTTACTATTTTGAGGCGATAAACAGTTTCATGGATGAAATGAAACAGCAGCTTCTAATGTCATAGCTCTCGTGAAAATTCCGATAATCATCAGAGAGTTCAACTATTTCTTACCTCACAGAAACTATTTCTTACCTCACACTAAGCTATTTATCATTGCAAAATAGTAAGCCGAAATGGCCGACCACTGGTTCCAGTCGTCAGACAAATTTGGTCTTCTAAAGGTCATAGCTCCATCATTTTTCAGCGGATTTTAACGGGAATGGCAGCAAACTTTATTTGAAAATCTGAAGAGCAACATCATACAAAAGCTTGGCGAGAATCTTCTGCCGTTTTGTCGCAATCTTCAAGCAGACGGGGCGCACTTTTCTTGGGACACCCTGTAGTTCGGTGTAACTTCGTATTTTCACTAGCAAAGTTGAGAGATTTATAAGTCATTCCTTTTAGTTTAATGCTGAGTCCATGAAATGTTGCATGCAGACTTGTTGATAGAAAGTAGTTCAATCTTCGGCAAATACTTTAGCTATGGCAGTGCGAGCGAAGCGAGCAAAATTTTTGATGTGCAANGGGCCGCAACTTCCTTGTTGTTTTTCAAAGAAATTTGCGCCGATGTGAAAATATGAGGAACACCAACAACTATTTTAGCCTAAGCCTACTACGCTTGCGCAGACAAGGTACGGTACCAGACCTGATTAGCCCGGCCGAAGTTGGCACTCAACTCATCTCTCCAACAACATTGCAAAATAGTAAGCCAAAATGGTCGACCACTGGTTTCAGTCGTCAGACAAATTTTGTCTTCTGAAGGTCATAGCTCCATCATTTTTCAACGGATGTTAACTGGAATGGCAGCAAACTTTATTTGAAAGTCTGAAGAGCAACATCATACAAAAGCTTGGCGAGAATCTTCTGCCGTTTTGTCGCAATCTTCAAGCAGACGGGGCGCACTTTTCTTGGGACACCCTGTAGTTCGGTGTAACTTCGTATTTTCACTGGCAAAGTTGAGAGAGTTATAAGTCATTCCTGTTAGTTTAATGCTGAGTCCATGAAATATTGCATGCTGACTTGTTGATAGAAAGTACTTCAATCTTCGGCAAATACTTTAGATATGGCAGTGCGAGCGAAGCGAGCAAAATTTTTGATCTGCAATGGTTACACTACCCTAAATGTAACAACCATCGTAACTTAGAGCCTGAAATGCTCGTAGTATCAGTGCTCTGAAGAAAAGAATAGCTGAATCGGGGCTTCCCACCTTTGGATGGAAATTTTTCGACAAGTGCTGGCTCAAGCTTCATTTGCCGACAGCCACTTTTCCAGGGGGGTGTCACACCCCCTACACCCCCTATCGCGACGGCCCTGGCTACATTCATCTTTAAGTTGAGGTATTAGCCACACTACGATCATCGGTTTTAAGGAATTTCATGAATATCTAACATAAGTAAAGATTTACAAAAGTTTCAACTTGCTTTAAATAAAGAGTATACACGTACTTTGTTCATAGGAAACTGCCCATAAGAAGCTCAAATCTCAGATTGCCAAAAAATTAAGAAACTCCAGTACTGGGAAAATATAAGTTAAGAAACTATTTATTTTGATAAAGGAAATCCTTGACATATTTTACTTTACTTTCACTTGTTTCCTGTATCATATTACTCGTAAGGTACTTCAGCAATGTCTAAACATTGGAAAGGCTTAACAAACCTTGTTTTGGAATGTTCACGAGGGCACAGGTAGTGAACATGAAGATTGTGATGGAACCTCTAAGAAACTCTTAAGAAACTCTGAGTACTCAAAATATGAACATTTCAAGAAACTGTCAGTACTGGCCCAAATTCATAGTTTCTTGTAACACAAAATACATTTATTAATGAAATGACTGATATCTGAATACAGTGATTGCCAAAAACATGATGCACAACAGCTACTAGATACTACGTGTGTAAGATTTGGGTGATGAAAATCCGACTAATCTCCAATAGGAGAAAGCAAAATCATTTTGAAGATGAAGATCGATCTTTGAAGATGTTGGAGGAATGAAATCAATTGCTCCTCGATTAAATAAAATGCAATTAAGAGCATTTGAATGTCCAAAGAATATCTAAAATGTCATTTGTGATAATTTTCAAGAAATGAATTATTTTTATGACAGCTTTCAAGCACTTTCAGTTGGTCCTTCGGTTGGTCCTTGGCTTCCTGGTCCCTTAGTTGGCCCTTCAATCGTTGGTCCTGCAGTAATTGGTGCCCCGGTCGCTGGTCCAACGGTAGCCGGTCTAACAGTCGCTGGTTTCTCAGTCAACGGTTCCTCTGTCGATGGTTTCTCGATCGTCTGTCCCTCAGTCGATGGCTGTACAGTCTCCGGTCCCTCAGTCGCCGGCTTCTCAGTTGCTGGTAGCTCGGTCGCGGGTCCTTCAGTTTCTGGTCCTGGTGCTGGCATCTGAGTAGTCTGAGGGCCGGGTCCCTTTGTCGGTGGCTTTTCCGATGGTTTCGTTCTGGGTGCCTTTGTTGGTGGGATTCTAATATCATCCCTCAGCCTACATTCATAAGAACCAAATTTGACCATTGCTAGCTGTGGTTTTTTGAACAAGCTAGGTTTGAAATGCACTAAAATCAAGAACTTGAACGTGCCAGCATCGATGTCTTTGTCGGCAGGCAAGTTTTCAAGTACAAAGTACCTCCTCCTCCTTTTTTCAACAAGCTTGGCTGGGAAATTACTTATTCTGACCATCCTGCTGAATAGTAGCTCAAGTTTCCATCCATTCATTGCTTTAATTACTGGCAAGGACAGGACCCCTTTGAAGAAAGATGGACCAGTTTGAATAACTCTGAGAACGCCTCTGCATTTTGGGAACATTGTAGGCTTGGGCGCAGCTGTGGATGGGGGGATGGGAGTTGTTGCATTTGGATCACATGGTTTGCTCGAACAGACAACTTTCCTCCAAAATTTGACTTCAACAAGATTTGCAGGTATTTCTTGATCTCGAATGAGATATTCGATCTTAACCTAAGAAATAAAAAGATAGTAGTTGTTCTGTTTTTAATCTTGAAAAATTGAAACTAACGAATTAATTTGCTCTAGCGAGCTTTTAATTCTTGCTTTCAAATTCTAGTAACTTGCACCTTAAACAAGTAACTTGTTTTTGTTTTAAAAGAGTGGCAAACCAGTAACATTGCAATAAGATGTTTGATTTTTCAAAGCTAGATAAATAGTTATTAATATATGTCCCAGTCCTTATCTATACTTAATCTTGCCTTGAGTTTTAGCAGAGCTTTCAAGTCTGGAATTGATGAATGTCTGCAATAAATGGGGGGGGGGCAGTGGAAAATTGCCAAATTGGTTTTTTTCTGGAATAAATGGTGTTCGTGGAGAATTTCTCGTACACCAGTTCTAGTCAAATCCTTAGAAGCATTTTGCGTTCAAGAAACAGAAATTGATTAAGGTGTCTGGGACGGCTTTTTCAAAAAACCCAAGCGATGGGATATCCATTCCATATTTGAGAGTAAACGTTTGAAAAGCAATGGCTCAAAAATAAGAACGGAATCCACATTGATCTCGAATAGAGATAATTGAAGTTCTGTGCATGACTGATTTATTATTTCTCTGACTCCTTGCACACAATTTCAGGTTAAGGGTATGTTTGACTGGCGTTTCCCAACCTTCGCTTCGCAGGTACGGAAATGCATTTCTCAATGAAACACAGATTTCCTTAAAATGGCAGGTTTCGGATTAGCCACAAGGGTTTGTTGATGAAAACGAGAACCTTTCTTGAGTCTGCCAAACCATCGGCCTTTTGTAGCAAGGTTCAGAAGGCCTTCCAAACGTACTAATCCTACCGTTTTTGAGAATTTCGAGGTCATTTGAGGTCTCCCGTTTTCAAAATTGGTACCAATCAGACACACACCCCTAACAAATTTCAGAAATATCAGAATTTACCTGTGATCCTTTTTTAATGGCTTGATCTGGGCGAAATCGAAGTTTCAGTTCATTCTTCGTTAGATTAGACAGCTTTGGTTTCAAACTTCCACCAGGGATATGCAAGTTCTCAACCATTTTCAAGTCACCATCGAATACGAGGGAAATCAAAAATGGCCTCATAGGCTTGTACCAGCGTGGTGCCTTCAAATTAATGCTTGCACGATAACCAGTTTCTGGAAATCTGCTCAAAAGTGTTACTTCACATTTGTTTGGGCATGCTGCGTTGGAGAATCGAACAATTGTAAGCAGTAGTACGGCAATTATCGACTTCATTTTTGCTAATGAGACCTTGGGTTGATCAGGAGATCTCAAGATGCTATTGAACCAGACCCCTCTAAATGTTGTTTTATATAAACTTAGGCGATCAAAAGGCAGCAGTGTTTCTTTGAAACGATTACTAAATTCCTTATCTTTGTGCACACCATAAAGTGCACACCGGTTGTCCGTTCTAAAGCTTTAACCATCGTTCACTGTTTTGATTTTTCCACTCCCTCCCTGTCTTTTCTTAATCCTTGCAAAGCGTGGGATTTCAAGACATAAGAATAGTTACTGTGGTACTGAGGCAAAGACAGCACATTAAACACTGTTATTATTTGCATGGATGGAAAACCTTGACAACGCAGTGACTTTGGTGATTCTTCTCAATCTTTTTCCTATTCCTACGCAGATAGATGAGAAGCACAGCATATGGGCTAGAGTTAACTGTTACGGGTTTTTATCCATTGATTGTCAACGTTATTTAAAGTCTTCATATATTTGGTAAAGGTGGTACGATAAAATATGGTATTAAAATGGCAGATGCAACGAACGAAACGAGTCTAAATAACTGGCACACTGAGGCCTTTCAAACTTATGTTATCATCAGAGTGTGACTAACTAAACCAATGCAAACCTTTATATGGTACATATAAAGGTTTGCATTGGTTTAGTTAGTCACACTCTGATGATAACATAAGTTTGAAAGGCCTCAGTGTGCCAGTTATTTAGACTCGTTTCGTTCGTTGTAAAGTCTTCAAATATTGTGGATTCTAGAAAATTCCGACGCTGATATTGAACCATCTGCAAGTGTCCTTCTTTCAAATATGCAAGCAGACTTTTTGCCAAAGCATTCAGTAATTCGATAATTTTGGTAAAACGATACGATTATGCAAAGGCAAATTCTTTTCAGCAGACAATTCTGTTGGTGGATTAGTAAAGTAGAGTTGTGAGTTGTGAGTTACAAGTTGCGAGTTGGTGCTTTTGGCTAGTTGCGAGTTGCGAGTTGCGAGTTAATGGCGAAAAGTGCGAGTTGCTACATTTAAAATGCGAGTTGCCAGTTCGGCAACAATGACTTCAAATTTCCGTCGTTTGTAGCTGAAACTTCGCATTTTTGGAGAGCATTTTAAATCAGGGATTTAAAGGGAATAGAAGCATATAGGGCGTTTTAGATGAACCAGAGCATGTGCATAGCAGTTGCATTGTAGCTGTGCACGTGAAAGTAAGCTTCGTAAATTTTTGCTCGATGAGAATCTCCGTATATGCCTAATGTTCAATGTGGATTTGATTTTGATTTTAAATTCCTTAGGCATGGTGCCACGTCAGTCAAAGGACCGATTTGCAGTCGGCCGTACAGTAACTAAATCTAAAAAAAGAGCATACAAAATTGAATAATCTTATTTACAAACATATCTAATAAACAAAAAAAGTAATGCAAATTATAGCATGAAAGAGAGAATCAGCGTTCGTTACTGGCGTTGCTGATACGTTTTTTGAATATATCATAAGTTTTGGATGGTTTGACTTCAACAGAAAGATTGTTCCACAATTTTGCACCCTTATAGGAGAAGAATTTCTGGCCGAAAGCCGATTTGTGACAAGGAGCGGCCAAATTTATTTTGGTATTACGAAATTCTCTCTTGCATGAACCAGACAGCCTGACGAACATTTCTAT
>REGL01002215.1:10660-27373 GCA_004194395.1 Aurelia aurita complex sp. Pacific
ATTTCAGGTTACTCAGGTGATCGTTGAAGCAATCGTTAATATGCGTAACTCAATCCGATTCAAACATAAGGCTTGTTTCGTTAGCATACATATTAACGTCGTAATGCTTTATATGTCGATGGAGGTCATTGATATATATGATAAATAGTAGAGGCTCTAGACAGGGCCCATGCGGTACTTAACAAGGTATAGATTCTATATTCGAAGGCTTCCCATATTTACCTAATAGCATTGCTTTCTATCAGTTAAACAAGAGCAGAACCATTTCAGTTCTTTATTATGAATACCATATTGCTCTAGTTTTTGAGAAAATATTTCATGATTTACGGTGTAAAGAGCCTTTTTGAGATCTACAAGGTAACTGCTGTATATTTACCACCCTCACAAGCACAAATTCAAGCACAAATCATTACTGCATAACGAACATGACAGAACAGAATGCAACTGCCCGTAGCTGATTGTTTTCGAAAAACGAGTTTGTTGGATTCAAGGTAGTAGTACAGCTGGTCATAAATGAATTTCTCAAAAAGGCGAGAGACAACTAGTAGAACAGAAATTGGGCAATATTTAAAGCTTTCATCGGCATAACCATTCTTAAAGACAGGTGCAACCATTGCTTTCTTTCAACTGTGACACAAGTTAAAGAATTGACTCAGGGGCTGAACTAAGATTATCATTCCTGCCTTGGGGAAAAAGCTGGAAATAGTCAGACCCATGTGAAGTTTTAGACTGATGCATTGCTTTCATTATCTCTTGTTTTGTTGGCGAGAATGTGAAGCGAGCAGCCGTTGGATTTATGTGATAGTCTCCTGTCAAAAGAGAATTCACCTTGTCAGGAATGTTTACTTAGCTTGTCACAAACTGAACAGAAGTAATCATTGAATTGGCTATTCTTTCCGGATCCTTGATTACTGTGTCATCCACCTTTAGGGATTGGATTTGAGTTGACGTTGATCGCTTGCTGATGAGTTTGTTCACGGTCGAAATTTTCATGTTTTGGAGTATAGTTTTCACCAATTTTGTCTAGAATGGGTTATCAGTTTGAGCCAAAAATTCTGGAGCAGGGTAAAAACAATTTTTTTCGTGGGCATACCCCCGTACAAATCTAAGTCAAGTACCCCCCCCCTCCGGTGCTTTCACACTTGTTGTGCTTATTTGTGAAGTATTCTCTCTTTAACCGAGAATTCATATTATTAGCCTGATTCCTAACTTGTCTATAAGCATTCATTAATATTTCAGATTTTGCCTTGACCGCTGCACTTTTAATTCTGTCTCTAGTTCAAAACAAACACTTTAATTCAGAAGGTAGCCAAGGGCTGTACCTCTTTGATACTTGCCTCTCTATTGAGGGAGCATGCTTTTCAATTACAAAAGATAGTGTCTTCATAAATTCATCTAGTATCACATTTATATCATCTGAACCATTTCTATGGTCTGAACAAACAAAGATAGCTGACCAGTGAACGGCATCAAGATCAGCTAAGAAAGCTTCTTTATTGAAGTTTGTCAGCTGTCTTGCATGGACCATCTTATGATTATGCTTGTTTCCACCCTGAAATTTTCTTACATATTTTGATCGGTTTGTGCCTCCAGTCTCTGCATTGAAAGATTTAAGCCTCCAGATTTATGCCTCCTTTATGGCTACCCAACGAGTCAGATTCACTCTTGCCGACTTCGACGATTCTGAATTCATAGATCATAATGTTATCAGCACTTGGTCTTGGTTGCTCGAGTTAATCGAGATGAGAAGAATAAGAATAAGGGATAATTTAGCCCCACTTACATTTAGCCCCACTTATTTAGCCCCACTTACGTTACGTCTCCATGACTCAATCATATGAGTTGTTTGTTATCATTGGAGCATAGAAAGATGATCGAAGACCTCAAAAGTCTGGCTATTGCAATTCCAATATTGGGCAAGATTCACTGTATAACTTGTAAAATTAGAGCTCAACTAAGGTTTTTCAACTTCTAATTTTGTACCCTTCATGTTTTTGAAAGCAAGCCTTTTATCGTCTTAAATTTATTTTCATCATTAACAAAAGAGATCAAAAAGGCAACTTTATGATAGATTTGATAATTGAGTTTCAGTGATTTTTTAAACAGGAGTACCTCCTTTTAGCACACACGCTAAGTTCACAGTTTTCTCTCTCAAGTGGTGATGGAGCATTCCCAAAGATTGGTTTCTATTAGCTTTCCTCATTTCTAGATACAAAACATGGATTGAAAACTTTATTCATTTTCCCACAATCAAATGATAAAAGAGAGTAAGGTCTTGGTGTGGCCTAAAAAGGGAAATGATTCTGTTCGTCAGCGCGATTTTCAAGTTCTGCACCCACAGAAGTATTTCTTACATGACAAATTCTGAATAAACACTCTGGCAATGCCAGACTCATAAAGAAGTCTTTTTGTAAAAAAGTGTATCACAGTTAGCAGTGCATCTTTGACCGGTCTTTGACAAATTGGGGGTAATTGTTTCTTGCTAATTTCTGATCTATCAGAGATCCATTCTTAGTTTAAGTTAGGTCTGGTTATGCTGCTTGCTTTTTAGCACAGAGCTCTAAATTCANGGAAATGAGCTTGAATGGTGACTGTTTTCAGTATGATAACTATCTCATTTTAGATTCTTGTCAGTCTCAAGAGAGTTCCAATTAATTTGCAGAGCATGTTTCCTTGAGCCAGTTGTGAGGGTGCATGCTCCAAGCTAGTGCAAGTGGTGCAAAACTCTTACTTGAATCAAGCTCTCAAATATGCTCAAACCATACTCAAAACAAGTTGGTATCAGGCTTGAAGCATGCCACAAACATACTCAATATTTTGCAAAAGGATTGCCCAAGAAGGATGCCTAAATAATATAGAGTGGAAAGATAGAACACAATTCAGAGAGAAATTCTGTCAATTCTAGTTCAGAAGACCTGAGCACTTACAGAAATGAAAAGCTTTGTATTCACTTGAATGTCACTGAACTGATTGCAAATTAAACTTAAAATATCTATGTTGTTAAAAATCATGATGCAGAACCTGAAAATATGTTAAAACAACTTAATACTACAAGGGGTATTTAGTACAATTTAATTTATTCCATTATTTTAGAATATCAGAAATTTTAATTTGCCACCAACATGTTAAGCGCCTGATCCTCTGTTCTGCCAACTGTGGGTGGGTATTGGAAAAACACTTAGTTTAAGAAACTTTTTAAATGTTGTATGAATGTGAAGTGCTACACCAAGTAAGAAACTGCAAAGAAATTTTCAGTACTTAAATTCAATAAATTTAAGAAACATTCCTTGCTGGGACAAGTTATTGTTCGTTCAATAATATGCACAGATTGAGCTGCTGTAATTGCATTTAATCTATATTGTTTTGTCCTGAACTTATACTACAGCAGTTGCATAAAATTTCTTCATTCTCAAATTGCCTAAATCGATAAATTTAAAAGATTTGAACATCTTCATAAAAAGTTATCAAAAAGTTATCTTCTTTGATCCACTCTATTAAACTTCACTCTTCTCACTTTCCATATTTGTTACTCTTCAATAAAGCATGTGTAGAGACTGGGGCCAAATTCAAAACAAAAAATATTTGTTTCTGTAGATCTTGCAGCAGTTGCTGTGGTGAACACTGCAAGTTTCACAGAAGAATCCAGACATGCCCTTATTTCCCAAACTTTTCCATACCATTTCTGAAGGCTGGTTTCTGAGCAGTGCCAAGTCCCCTGTAAGAATGAAAATTGAAAATATGAGCCACAATATATGTACCAGCTAGTTTTCTTGACATGCAGATATCTCTCCAAAGAGCTAATGAAGAGCCTTGGAAACTCATTTAAAACTTTGGTAGCTGAAAGTGTCCTAAATTCAAGGAACTGCCTACCAGCCCCAGTCTTTTTAGTTTCAGTATTTTAAAATATATGAAAGTTTTAGACAGCTGCTGCATTGTCTCTCCTCTACTTTAAAGGGTTAAAATCTACTATTTCACAGCTAGCTTTCAACCATGCATGCATTTGCTTCTATTTGAATTTAAAAAACACAGCACATGTTGGGGCTACAGAATTCAAAGCTATAAATTGGCCCCCCACAAAGAGTTGATCAATATACATGTGTAAACATAATGAAATTTTTCAAAGGAATGGCTCCAGCCTATGGTGAAATATTCCACCTAATCAACCAAAACAGAGTGACAAGAAGGTCTAAAGTTTAAAATTAAACCTCCCGTTTCGCAAAAGTTTTTGGACAGGGCAGAAGGAGTATGAAAATGAAATTCAAAGATAATATGATAATAGAAAATAAAATGTAAAGCATATAATGTAAAGAGTAGTACCTTCCTCATGAATGCCAACTTGCCCAGGTGATGTGAAGAGTGTCATTCAAAAACCTCTGACTGGTCAGAATAAATTGCAGCAGCGTTGATACGAATGTCCTTGAGTTTCGTTACTTGATCAAGCATCAAGGGATGGCCTGAAAAATCAGCGACTTCCATAATCATATCCTGTACGTGCACTAAAGTACAGGCTCTTCCCTTGAAAAAAGATCAAAGGGCCTTTTCTTGATCCTCAAATATGTTGGGAACCCGAAAATATAACTTAACGATTTCCAATCCTTCCTTAAACTTCTCAGCGCTCCAAACTAAATTTCTCACAGCAACAACAGCACACTTCGCCATTTTTAACCACTTGAGCCAAAACCGCGCGGTGTGACAATTGATTGATCAATCACGTTAATCCAAACGAGGCTGGACAAGCGTTTCGACTTTGTTGCGCAGACTCTACACTTTAGGATAGTTGAGTCTGCACGCAGGCTACATTGGGAGCAGAAGTTTTGCCTTTTTCTCGTGGCTAGTATAAAAATGAAACGTGTTGGTTTATCGTTGTCTATTTTCATCAGCCAGAGACAGCAGGTGGTTCTGCGATTCAAGTTCCCCGCCCACCCGCCACTTTCTTTTCTGCCTCTATTCTTTCCACGNTGGGCTGTCATGGGCTGAGCCTTTTTGGAGATTGACATTGTAGACTTGAGCCAAAACCGCGCGGTGTGACAATTGATTGATCAATCACGTTAATCCAAACGAGGCTGGACAAGCGTTTCGACTTTGTTGCGCAGACTCTACACTTTAGGATAGTTGAGTCTGCACGCAGGCTACATTGGGAGCAGAAGTTTTGCCTTTTTCTCGTGGCTAGTATAAAAATGAAACGTGTTGGTTTATCGTTGTCTATTTTCATCAGCCAGAGACAGCAGGTGGTTCTGCGATTCAAGTTCCCCGCCCACCCGCCACTTTCTTTTCTGCCTCTATTCTTTCCACGGCCGTCGGTCGCGTGACAGGTGCGTTGGCCCGGAAAAAATAATAAAGTATTTATTTCAGTCCAATCACCGACCTTAAAGCCGTTATTGTTGTTCGTGCTAGCAAATTCCGGGCGGCTGCACTTACTGCCCAATTTTCTAGCAATTAGCTATTTCGGACTGTTTCGCAAAATTAGCCAAATTTGCGCTAAAATTCCTTTTGTCGCATTTCTACTCGTTTTCGGAACCGCGCGGACAAAACGTCAATGAGAGTTTATGTGGATCTTGGCCTTAATGAAGTCAAATGAAGCATTGAAAATCTTGAGGGGTTTTGTCCTGCTGTTTCATTTTAATCAAAGGAACCATTAACCGTCTATATCAAAATTTTTAAAAAGCTCACAAGAATCCCATTGTTTTAGGAGTCTGTGTAAGGAGCGGGGTGACAGTACTCTCTTAACGAACGAATTAAAGCAGTACAACTTACTCTGATGAATTTGTTAATGTTTTGATTGTCTCCATGAACGTATTGGTTGTTTTGCTTACGTCATCTGAATGAGGCCTCAAATAAACTGAAAAAGACAATGAAAACATGAGTTATAAATAGTGTTCATAATAGTGTTTATTCACAAGATGTGCCAAAAAGATGATATTCTAAAAATAGATTCATTCAGGAAGTTTATGTGAGATGCCTCGTGGAAGCAAAATTCTCATTTGCCTAACAAAAGAGGTATTAAGTTATTGTAAACAGCAAGGCGCCGAAATGATTTGACCTGCTGTACATAGAGCACTTCGCGCCTGCGGGTTGTTTTGGAAATCGGAGAGGCCTTCAATTTCGCCGGCGCCCTGCGGCGCCTGGTCTTGACCAATCCATTGTGATACAGGCCCTATGGGACGCGGCCTGGAAAAAAAGCGCATACAGATCGTGATAACGATGGGACGAGCAATGGCGGAAAATGTTTGGAGGTGATCGTCCTAACATAATATGGAAAGTACAACATCAAAAATTAGTGCTAAGAGGAAAATTTTGCTCAAAGTCATCGAAATACGACAATAAAAATTGCACAAAAACTGGTCGCTGCCGCAAAACCATTATTTCAGGAAATATTCTACAGGATATAATCTTCATTTCAAGACAGGTCATTATTCTCGGAAAATTTACGCAGAACTTATTTTTCTGTTCAAAAGTCTGGATGTTTGCAAAAACAGAAAACGCTGCCTTTTGGCTTGTATTCAGAGCAAGCTCGTGGTAGGGGCAGAAAGAGTGCAAATTGCCTTTTAATATTTTTATCTGTTGTTCCTCATGGTCTTTTATATTATTAAATTATTTCTCATCTGACAAAATTTGCCTCTTCTCAACGAGAAATCATCCTAGCATGAAGATGATTGAAGAATGTTGCGAGCAAAGCAAATTTGAATTGAATTGAATTGTAAATGAAATACTTCTGCAGATAGAAAAGCTAAATTCAAAGAAAGCATCGCAGTTAAACAGTATCCCTGCCAAGATCCTTAAAGTGCACATAAACCCAAAATTTTTTATTCCATTTTCCGATAGAACACATCAAGAAATGCTATTCTGCCAAAAAAAATATTTGAAAATTATTTTCCAAAGTCGTTTAATAATGCATTTTGTCGAGCTGAGACTGTGGACACTACCGGGCACCTACGGCCTGGGAACGAGTGACGTTCACTCAGGATGACAAATGATCAAACGAATTGACCCCATCAGTTGTTACGAGGCCGTCATAGTGAGATTTAGACGAAATCAAAGTTCCGTAAACTGCACAAAAATGAGTTCATGCGAGTCAGAATCATCGGTAGACAGTTTTTCAAGCGTTTCTGTTTCCGAGGACGATCTACCAACCGAATATGAAGGCCTTGCTGCGAATGAGCTGCCAGCGCACAGTGATGATACGGGCGGCCATGCAGCTGGGCTTTGTGATGACGACCCTCCCGCTGATGAAGCTTTCACGCGAGAATTTCGTCGAGAGTGTGCAGAAAGACAGGCTAGGTTGGCAGTATTGAAAGATCGTTTCGAGGAGAAAGTTGACATATCACAATGGTAAGTTTTTCAATGTGATTATTGCTAGTTTATTTGGGATATTCGTCTCCTCATCGCCCTGGGCTGCCAACAAAGCCTAACTGAAGATCGTCACTGACTAAAGAACATGATGGCCTAACTGACCTAACTGTAAATATTGCAATGTGTGATGGTTGCTCCTGGGCTTCGATATTGTGAACAAAATCGTACACATGCATGATATTGATAAATCATAGCAAGGGTATCTGTGGAGTATCTCATGCAGAGAGGAATTTTTTTGTTTCCTGTTTCTGTCAAAGAAAGTAGTATCGTTAATTTGGATTTTTGGCCTACGTCCAGTCCAGCAGCCTACCATTTTATTGACACGCAATTTTGGAGTGAGTTGTTTGCAGAGAAACGATGGGCACAGAAGAGGAGAAACTGCATGCAGCTGCAGCTGCAGTGTAGATTAATAAGTCTTTGAATTAAAGTTGAAAACAATAATTTTATTACAAGGAACATTATATATATGGCAGGTTCAATTTTTCAAAATAAAGTAAACTACCTTGCCCTGCCTGAGTCAAGAAAGCCAGGAGACTTATCTAATTTACATTCAACAATGTGTTGACACCATACAGTGATAGCCACTCTAAACTGTTTCATCCTTTCCAACATACAATAGGTGTCATTGTGGCCATTGTTCGCTTGCTTTTCTTGAGTCATCAGAGGAGTGTTCTTGTTGCATGGAGATACAAGCATGTAAGAATACCCTGCGAAGTGAGATTGTTCTAGAAGATATTGGTGGCGACTATACATGCATCACAGATCATCCAGGATTTGCAGGTGTTTGCTTGCATAAATGGAGTATAAGGATGGCCGCACCTAGCTTTAAAACCAGGGATTACGTTTCATATTGGCAGAAAGGATCTGAAAATAAGTAATTACTGGATATATAAATGTTTTTTCTAAGTCTGCATGGTTAACCTACTACAGAATAATTTCGACATCTAAACTTGCAGCAGAACATTACCCAGTAGTAAGAGATCAACATACTGCACAGTAAGACCTTCAGAAATAAATACCAAACATATTTCAAGCTGCCACTGTAGTGAGCTACAATGCTGCCCCTAATCATATGCACATATCTTTTCCCATAAGAAACTAAGAATTTTTTTTCTGTGAGTGTCTTGAAAGAGTCCAATTCCAGAGTTTGTCAGGAGTTTCTTAAAGGTTCCAAAACCATCAACATCTTTACCACCTGTGTCCTTATGAATATTTTAAAACACAGTTTTTGGAACCCTTTCCAATGCTTTTAAACATTCAATTAACTTCCAAGAAATATGATGTAGAAAGCAAGTGAAATTAAGTAACGATATACCAAAGAAAATCCTATATGGAAATGATTAGTTTCTTGAGCTATTTGGTCCCAGTGGCAGTGCTGGAGTTTTAACTTTTTGGCAGTCTGAGTGTGCAGTTTCTTACCAATGGTTCCTTGTAAGGAAAATGTGTGTGTATATCACAAGACTGATTTACCACAAATCAGTTTAGTTAAAATGTTGACACCCTACTACCTTGATAGAGCTTCACATTTTTTCTATCAAAGTGCAAACAAATATATTTTGATATAACTTCTTGGTTTGTACCTAACATAATTCAGTTTATGAAGCAAATCATTATCATTGAATAATACTGTAGATTATTGTGGAAAATTGGTATCTGAGGGCATTTGACCAAGATGCATTGCAATCTATAATGGAATCAACGGTGAGTCTATAGAAATTTCATCATTAAACACAACGGATCTTGGTCAAATGCCCCTCAACACCATCTTTTCCATAATCATGTATTTATATCATATACAGTATATCACCCATTCAAGAGATATTACAGGTACATCATTTTTCCTTTCAGATTTTTACGGAGTGTGTCATACAGGATTTTTACAAAAATGGTTTATGGACGCCTTGGGAAGAAACGCATTCCCCTTCCTGCATGCACCTATTCTGCCATTCGACGGCAGTTCCCAGAGAAAAAGTTTACAGGGTTCAAAGATAATGTTGAGAAGCATTCTTCTTGAGACTTTGTGCATCCCCTTGAGCAACAATTCATTTGTTAAATGGACACTTATGTCCTTTCAAGAGGACATTGCACCTTTTGCATGTTGGTCTCTTNATTTTGATATAACTTCTTGGTTTGTACCTAACATAATTCAGTTTATGAAGCAAATCATTATCATTGAATAATACTGTAGATTATTGTGGAAAATTGGTATCTGAGGGCATTTGACCAAGATGCATTGCAATCTATAATGGAATCAACGGTGAGTCTATAGAAATTTCATCATTAAACACAACGGATCTTGGTCAAATGCCCCTCAACACCATCTTTTCCATAATCATGTATTTATATCATATACAGTATATCACCCATTCAAGAGATATTACAGGTACATCATTTTTCCTTTCAGATTTTTACGGAGTGTGTCATACAGGATTTTTACAAAAATGGTTTATGGACGCCTTGGGAAGAAACGCATTCCCCTTCCTGCATGCACCTATTCTGCCATTCGACGGCAGTTCCCAGAGAAAAAGTTTACAGGGTTCAAAGATAATGTTGAGAAGCATTCTTCTTGAGACTTTGTGCATCCCCTTGAGCAACAATTCATTTGTTAAATGGACACTTATGTCCTTTCAAGAGGACATTGCACCTTTTGCATGTTGGTCTCTTTCTTTTTGTTGCTCCTTGTTGCCCTCCTTGGTGAGTATTAATCTCTGAACCTGAAAATTGAATTGAAGTTTTTGACAAAATTTTAACTAAGGCTGGCAGTGTCCCTATTGTAATTAGGCTGAAATCTGTCCCAAATTACTGTACATGTCATACAACATACTGTACATACATTAATTATTTGGTAATACAGGTTTACCTAAAGGCAGCTGATGCTGATTTGGACCTGCAAAGATGTCTACAAATAAAACAATGGACGATACACAATGGAGTTGACAAACTTTTTACCAAGATGCATTGCGTCCAAATTGCGAATTCTAAACAATCCTGTACTAGGAGTTTGATAATAAGAGTGCAATGTATCTCTTGGTGTAAAGAGTTCCTTGCCACCATCTTTAGCATAATCGTCTATTGAAAGTGCTTTTTCGTGAGCAATTTTGCATTTTTCCAAATCCCATGTAACATCTAATTTGAGAACGACTTGAGAAATATGGGCATGAAAGTGTACAGAGTTCAACTGACATCACAAGTCACTGTTTCTTGCAGAAGCATAAAAATATATTTCTGATTAACCCTGAAAAATCAGCAAAGTTATAGCTTTCAACGAAAATAAATTTGAACCTTGTGACGTTGGAGGAACATCAACCACTGCCATTGATTTCCTTGAAAGTTTCTTGGCAATTGCTTCATCCCTTGGTTGCCGTTCAAGCATGTCATTCATTGGGGGAGGGGTTTTTTCTTCAAGGGCACGTCTTGCACTTTGCAGGTCTTCCTCACTTGCTTCAACCATAAGTGTGTACATTTCATCAATATATTCTGGAAGTATAACAGATAGTTAGTTTGTTGAGACAAATCATTTTTTTGCTTACTGTAAAAATCAACTGGACTATGACCAAACTAAAGAGCAATTGGTAATTGTTCCTTGTAATAATGATTAAATTCATTCCTTATTGTGGAACAGAAACAGTTGATTTTTACACTTCAAATACATACCTTTCAAGGCAGGATATACAGTACCATTTTTAACTATCAGTAAATAGTAAAGTGTGGTTTGTTTTTCACTTATATAATTATGTTTTTGGATATTATTGTAACTTGGCTAAAATCATCACACAAAACGTTGGCAAACTCAACCTCTTTTTCTTGTCATAAGACCTTTTAGTGTCAAATGTTAAAGGGAATCAACATAGTTAAAAGCTGGCCTGGGCCAAGTTGACAATATAATCTATTGTATTCAATAACTTTGATGCCTGCCCTTTCATTGTGTGGCAAAGGAAACAATGGGTTTGTGGGCGTTTCTTCAGCCTATTTATAGCAGCTTGTGGATATAGCTATGTCTATTCCCTTTAATTTAATTTAGGTCGATCTATCTATATTGAAAGGCTGCTTCCCCTACACAAAAATTGTCAGACAAGGATTTTACAAAGGAAATTATGCTAACCAAAATTTTGCTTCACACAGCAATCTCTGACAATGGCTCGTCCATTTTGAAACTTTGGCCACACAATTTTCACCTGTGTAGTACCATCATCATTATATTTCAAATCCCTTGACAGGTTGTTGTTGAAATGGATTGCAGCAAGGGCAAGTCTAAAATAAAGCAATGACTCAGTAGATGATGACCTGCTGAAGATTGTGGCAAGAAACTTTTTATCAAGATGTACTGCGTTCTTTAATCAAATTCCTATATAATCATTAGAGAGAGTAATTTGAATGCATCTTGGTAAAAAGTGCATGCCGCCATCTTTAGCGCAATTGTCTCTTGATACAGTAGATTTGTAACAAGACCTTCAAGTCAGGATATACCATTTTTTAACTATCAGGAATGGGTCAACAGCAATGGGTGCTCAAGAGATTAGACTTGTGAATTAATACAAATATTTTAACACAAAAATCCATTATTTTCTGTTTCACATTTGTACCCACTTTACTATGAAAAACTACCACACTTAAGTGGTAAAATTGCAAATCCATTCTCATCAAACTAAACCAGTCTCACATGTTTGTCAAATACTCCATAAAGAAGAAAATGTGACCAAATTACCGGCAATACATTCCACTGTGAGAATATGCAATCATCTTTGGTGCAAATTGGTTGATGACGGAGTGAAAACCTTCCAGAAAACTTGTCTGTGATAATGGTGAAGCCATCTTTATTCCATTTGATAGCCTTTTATCGGTCAATGCCTTCTCTACTTTCCTGTATGGAATTGAATCTGAAATGTGAAGAAACTGATCAACCTTCCTTCGCCAGAGAATTTTTTTTCAACATTACCGGATGGGAATATTTTGGTACAGTACATGGAAACAAGTACAAGGGGAATTTTAACATTGTTTGTTATGCAAGTTTGTAAAAGGGGGCTGAAGCATCAAACAAATTATTTTTGTTCAAATATATAAAATTTTCAATGTAACCTATGGTCATTACTATACAGCACTACAGGTACGATACCATGAGGAACGAAAGACAATGACTTCCCCATTGCCAATATGTAAAAAGATGAAGCATTAAACTCTATACAGTCGCATTACGAACAATTACAAATTAATGGATACTACAGTATGCTAGATTCTGTCTCATATCAGATGTCGGTCAGGGTTGCAATGAGTTGAAAGATGTCATGAGTGCAAATCATTTTATTGTTGATTGTTGATGAAGCAAATAGATTTCTGAGAACATTTCTTCAATCTAGCAAATGATTCGACCCTAGTAGATGCTATAATTACTATGTGTCTTGGCCACCACTCTAATTTAAGAGTTTGAATACATGTGAACAGAAGTCATCACATCTGCAGAGAAAGTCTGCAGCACCATCTTACCTACTGTTAGCCATCTCTTTTCACCAATTTCACCATGTGCGCACTTGTTAAATAACTGATCATTCAAATCTGTGTGTTTGTCAAGGATATGGCTCAGAAACACCTTAAACTTTGCCAAGATGACATCGCCATCTCCATCCTCTGTAGTTGTTGCACTCCAGTGTAAATGGTTAATGCAAGATTGCACCCAGTCTGATACGATTTCACAGTCTTTCTGCTTTGCAATGCCGTTGAGGACTTTACGAATTTCTAAAAAAATGAACAAACAACTTTCCACCTTCCATCACTTTTGAGATGATAAAAATAAGCTATGTAGTATAAATACAGCATAATAGTTGGTAAAATTTGTAATTAAACTTAAAGGTAGATAAAGAGTCAGATGCAAAAACTGAAACTTCTCTTAGCACACCAGAAGGTTTGTTTTTTGCATCTGTTTCTTCTAGTATCTGTCTTTATATACAAATAATAAAGATTTTTACTTTTTTTCAAATGCCAGAGATCAAAATGATGTATAATGTCTGAGTGTTCCTCTCTCATATTTGCAGCAATAGACAAATGACGATCTGAGATGAAATGTGACACAGACATTCCTGATTGTAGAATAGATGCCATTGCTTTCTTGAAACCAAACAACTCCATTGCTTGACTGCTTCCGGCCTCATTTTTCTGTTGAATAAAAAGCAGTCATGTAAATTCAAAGAAATTATTGAACTGTTGCTCAAAGTATTACAATATGCAATTTGTATTTTGATACATCTGTTTTTTAGAAGGACAGATTATGCCTAGCACAGGATCAAATTCACTAGACTTTTTCAACAAGATATCAAACAAACAGTGTATATACTACTTTGAAATTTTATGATTCAAGTATAATGTATCTAGGGTAAACAGACTACAAATAATAANAAATGTAACACAGACATTCCTGATTGTAGAATAGATGCCATTGCTTTCTTGAAACCAAACAACTCCATTGCTTGACTGCTTCCGGCCTCATTTTTCTGTTGAATAAAAAGCAGTCATGTAAATTCAAAGAAATTATTGAACTGTTGCTCAAAGTATTACAATATGCAATTTGTATTTTGATACATCTGTTTTTTAGAAGGACAGATTATGCCTAGCACAGGATCAAATTCACTAGACTTTTTCAACAAGATATCAAACAAACAGTGTATATACTACTTTGAAATTTTATGATTCAAGTATAATGTATCTAGGGTAAACAGACTACAAATAATAAAACAGTCTGTATAAAATAAAAAGTATTATGTAAACATTTGGACAAATTGAAAAACTTTTGAAAGTTTCATCATCATGACATCATCAAAATCCAAATGTTTTAACATGAAAGTTGTGGACATTTTTTGAAAAATCAACAGCTTAATAATAAAATCTTTTGCATTTAATTGGTGATATTCGCAAAGCAGGGTTAACCTAACTTTCACTAAAGATCAGCACAAAATACTTCAAATGTAAGTATCACGAGTGAAACATTTTACAGCAAAATGTGTATACACTTCAAGGTAATTTGGAGGAAAATTTGTCATCAAAAGTAATAACCAAAACTTTAGATGTTGACATAAAGTAATTACTTGCTGCCACTTCATTCAACAACCTTCATACTGCATGAAAGCATCTCCTCAAGGGTGTAAAACCTCACCTGAACTAACTCAAAATGAATAACAGATGGCTTAGTGTTGCAAAAAAGACTGTATGCACCATATTTGGCACTATGGCCCATGCTGTCATGACGTCCATCTCCTGAAATGGCAACTTTAGGACAGCTCGCATTGATCTCCCTGATGGTATTCTGTTGGTATTTTGTCCAGTACAAATGTATAGCAGGGAATAACATTGTCTACGAAAAAGCACAATAATTACTTTTATATAGCTCTTTTTTCTTAAAATGCCTTCCTTAGCAGGAGTACCCATTCAGAATTAAGAATATTACAGAAGTTATCCCATTTCAAAAGAAATCAATCAGCATCATTTGCCTGTAGAAAAAGCTTCATGAATTAAAAACTAAGAGTGAGCAGGAAATAAAAGCCAAATTCACACTTGGAGAGTTTTCATTGAAGAAGAAATATACTGTAAATTCAAGTGGCCGCTATATGAAAAACATCCTCGAGAGTGAATTTAACTCAAATATACTCACACGCTGATATTTGAAAAAAGTGACCAGACTGATGCAGCCAATGCCCATGTGATTAAATATTGTTCTTATTTTGCTGATGGAACCACCTGCAAACAATGTTGCCATAGATAGTAATAAATTTCCAGCTGGAATTCTTGTACTGGCCATGAAAGGTTGACTACACCATTTGAATTCATATCCACATTCTGGATTACAACAGGAAGCTTTCACATCTACCATTGTCCCTATCTGCCTTGTTATCACACGTGGGTTATCAGCTTTGCAGGCGAAGCAAATATTGAACAGTAACAACAACTTTGATAAAAAGACAATATGCTTGGCTTCCTGACGAATGTTTCCCTCCACTGTCAACGTGCAACTGAAAGGTAGAAAGATTCAACAAAATGACTGCAGAGTTTTGTATGCTTAGGTAGTAACATTGGAGACTGAAATTCTTCTTGCAAATGCTACTGTATATTTTCAGTTACAAAGAAAAATAAATTGTCCCTGAAAACCAAGAAAAAATGTAAATCAAAAATCAAACAGAAAGGAAAACTAAAATCAACTGCTTTAAAATTGGTTTTGCTTCCCTGGGACATTCTCATTGTACCTTGGATGAGATAGACCCACTGCATATTCCATTTTATGCACTGTTTGTCTCTGTCTTACTGAAAAAAACTTGAGCTAAAACTCAAATGATTTTACAAAAAGGTGTTGTTGGGGAAATAAGAGACTATGGTTTCTCTTAGGTAACTTATGTGTCCCCCCCGTGCAGTAGGTTAATGCTCCTGCGCCTGTCAGAGTTCCAACCAAAATCGCTACTGCGCATGAGCAGTTAACCCCAGCCAGCTTTTGGACATGTTGATTCCATTTAAGGACATTTAATTCAAAGATTCTTTACGAAGCATACAAACCTTTCATCCTCCTCATCAGAGTGAAGGTCATCATCTGGATCAGAATCATCACCCTCTGGTTCATATAAGCTGTTGCCCTCCTCATACTTTCCTTCATCATCACTGTCTTCTGATATATCATGATCTGCATCAAAAATGTGACAGGGATCTTCCTTGGCATCAACTACAGTTGGGTTCTGCGTTCTCTCTAACCCTAAAAATATGTTACAATATATATTAGATTCAATAGAGGCAAGAAGCATCTCAAACTTGGGGGACATGACACTTCCAGGGCACTTTTTTCATAAAGCTAAAGGGGCACTTCCTGAAAATAAAAAGGGAACTTCTTTGTTTATTGCAAATATTGGGGGCGTGTACCCCCAGTGCCCCCTGGCTTCTATGTCTCTGGTAGATTCAAGGTATTGAGATGGTATTTCTAGAGCAAATTTCTTTTGGATCCTCCAGTCAAAAATATAATAAAATATATCAAATGTAAGATAAACATCGTACAATAGCCAGTTTTCTAATGGAGTTCCAAAGATGAACAAAAAGTCAAACTTACGTTGTTTCAGTTTCTTGACATTAGTCTTTTGCTTTGCAAGGTTGCACCGCACGTAAACAAGTTGGTTGTTCAGTTTCCGAAGCTCTTCCTTTAGTGCCACACAGCCAAGACAACCATCCATTTGGGTATATGCTGACTGAAGAAGAAAAGTCATGATTTAAATTCAACTTCAGTTGCAAAAATTTCTTGGGCATGCACAGCCTATATGGAAAGGAAGCAAACTTGAAACACAACTAGAAATTTCCTGATGGAAAGTTTACCTCTTTGAATTCTTAGGATGAAACTAATACAAT
>REGL01002216.1:0-10437 GCA_004194395.1 Aurelia aurita complex sp. Pacific
GGAAAAGTGGATATCAAAAATGTTACCATCTGCCCATCAAGTAGTTTTGTCAACATCATAATGTCAATTAAAGAAATCAATTTTATATGAGATACTTTTATAATAGGGGGTGGTCTCTCCTCGATTAGTCTAACTACTGAGAGAGCTCCTCCTGTAAGTAATTCCCTCCATACAATCAATCTTGTGTCTATGTTTTGTATTGGTATATTGTATTAATTTATTGTATTTTAGATGTATGCTTGTCTCGTTATTGATAAATTGTATGTAGTGGAATTTAAAAAATGAAATGAAAACTGAAAACTGAAACCCTCATCTGTAACAAAACAAATTTAACTTTCTATATACTTGAATACCAATTAAGACGGCGGGCAAGCGCGGTGCCGCAGGTGACGTGCGGCAAACCTAGTTTAATATAATTTTTTTATCTATTTATTTACAACATCCTTTAAAGCTGGTTGTTCAAAATAGCTCTACTTCAAGAACTAATAAAAACCAACTATTTACAAAAGCAAAATAAATTACAGTTCATGATAAGAAACTCAAATACCCTAAATACCCAATTTACAAATTTTGCAACGGCAAGTCTCTCCAATCCATTTTTGTATGCATGACTTAAAAGAACATGACTTGCATGACTTCCTACGCGCATCTACCGCACCTACGATGATATACCGCCCCGTTTACGCGCACCCATCAAAGTGGTGCGTATAGGTTTGCTAGTGCTGAGTGGAAATAAAGAAATCAGATTAAAACATTGAACGAATGCAAGGAATGACGTAGTCAGTCTAATTCGGAATTTCCAAATCCCGCTCAATGAACCATGTACGATAAAGCCTGGAATCATCCAACAGCGCACCCTCTTTGGAAGGTCAAGCCCTTTCTAAGTTCTACGATATAAAAAATGACTCGAATATACTTCAGAATGTAAGCTCCATACGATCATAGGCTCATCCCAAACAAATCTATTTACAAATATGTACATTATCAAAAACTCTTAGGACCTGTTCATATGGAGGCGAGCCAGCCCGCCTACCGGGATGGAATTGGTCACGTGCCATCGTTGGTGGTATTGTTTTGCATGCCCACGCGTGCGTAGTAGAGGCGTTTTCGTCTCGNTCATGATAAGAAACTCAAATACCCTAAATACCCAATTTACAAATTTTGCAACGGCAAGTCTCTCCAATCCATTTTTGTATGCATGACTTAAAAGAACATGACTTGCATGACTTCCTACGCGCATCTACCGCACCTACGATGATATACCGCCCCGTTTACGCGCACCCATCAAAGTGGTGCGTATAGGTTTGCTAGTGCTGAGTGGAAATAAAGAAATCAGATTAAAACATTGAACGAATGCAAGGATTGACGTAGTCAGTCTAATTCGGAATTTCCAAATCCCGCTCAGTGAACCATGTACGATAAAGTCTGGAATCATCCAACAGCGCACCCTCTTTGGAAGGTCAAGCCCTTTCTAAATTCTACGATATAGAAAATGACTCGAATATACTTCAGAATGTAAGCTCCATACGATCATAGGCTCATCCCAAACAAATCTATTTACAAATATGTACATTATCAAAAACTCTAAGTCGTCTTTTTCTTGTGTACATTTTTATACCGGGTGTCCCAAAAACAGTTCCGGCGCTTGATTGAAAGCAGACGAGAATGTTCGCTATCTGGCAATTTCTATTCATTCTAGTTGCATGCTAGAAATTTCAACTTAGAGTTTGGCATATCGTAGGAAGAAATCATTAATCTGGAGATGGAGTTATTAGTCATAACGTTGCAGGTTCATGTTGAAGGCAAAACCAGAGAGATTCGTACGTCTTTCTGCATCATCGTGAAGGAGGAAGAATCTTCGGATGAGGAACACAAAAACTAGGTTTACACTTTGTTCATTTGCCGTGACGACGTGCAAGAGTTCCGCTCATTGAGCATATTTGAAGTAAGGTCTGAAAATCGAATCTAATAGGTTTCGGGGGAAAATACTACGTTCATACTTTGCCACTCAATTCGAACTGGACGAACACAGAAGAATGCATTTATGCATAAAATGGCAGGTCAAAAAAGCAATTGAGACTATTTTTTAGTTAAGAAAAGACCGTTTTTTCTACTCCGTGAAACCATGAAACAGTAAAATTCCCTTTTGAAATTCCAGGTTGGCACAAGGCAAAAATAACAGCAGCAAACAGTTTTCCCGAGACCTATTTGTTTCAATTCTTCATACCTTAGGCTAACTCAGACAATCAAAAATAATTTAACTCTAAATTCTATTCAATTAGAAAGCAAAGTTTTCTCTTGTGAATAAAATTTCTGCCCGCTCGGGACGTCAAGGTAATGAACGAATTGTCAACCAGATTTGTGCGTTGCTAATTGAGGGAGTCCCCACCATCACGAAGCTGGAATGTCTTTCATTTTTTTCATTTCATTTTCATTTTTAATTTTTTAACCACGGTAGCCCCGTCAGCTTGCAGAGACTGCTTTGCAGGGGGCCGTGCAAAATACTGCAAAATTTAAAGCCTTATGTACAGTTAATCTAATAATATGCTAAAGAAAGAAGTGTTCCGAATTAATCAAAAGAAAAATAAAAGAATAACGAAAACCCTCTAAAATGTCTCGTTTAGCCTCTTTTTGAAGGTTAGAAGGGAGGGTGCATGTTTGACATCTGAGCTTAATTGGTTCCGAAGCTTAGGCCCACGAAATGAAATAGACTTCTGCCCACTTGACGTTTTGAAGAAAGGAACACGCAATTCAGCTTCGATGTTTCTTAGTCTCATTGTGTAAAGAGCTGAATTTTTTTGCAAATAACCCAGACAGATATTCGGGCACAAGACTATTTGTTGACTTGTACCTTATAGTCGCTGTTTCACTTTAAATAATGTCCGAGATAGTTGGCCATTTCAGCCTTTTAATCAGACCAGCTGCTGAAACATCATAGATGCTATTCGTAACAATTTTGGCAGCTCGATTTTGTAATTTTTGGAGGGTATCAATATGAGTTTTACCACAACATCCCCAAACTGAGCAACAATAACGGAAGTGGAGTTCAACAATTCCTCAGTACATCTTACTGAGCGTTTTCTCAGAGAGAAGTTTCTTTGCATACTTCAGATAACCTAAGGCTCGAGATACTTTTGTTTTCATACCCTTATATGCTCATCCCAGACAAGATGACTGTCCAACAGAACACCAAGGTATTTTTTCCTCTCGACAGTCTTTATCTGTGTGCCATTTATAGGGAAGGAGACTGGTCAACGACTTCATCACAAATCTTTTTAAGCTTAGGACGGGATCCAACTATCATTGCGTGTGTGTTAAGGTAGTTTAAGGAAATTTGTTCCCTGGAGCCAATCTTTGAAACAATCTAGACCTTCGTTCATAAATTGGTTAAGCTCTTCGATATTTTCTTATGCATATGAAAGACTGGTGTCGTCTGCATACATAGTCACGTTGCAATTTCACACAGCAAGTGGGAGGTCGTTAATGTAGATTAAGAATAGTAGGGGACCAAGGCATGAGCCCCGTGGAACACCACAAGTGACATCTTTGGTCTGCGAAAGTGCACCGTTGACTTTGCAGTATTGTCGTCTGTTGTTCAGATATGAAACAAACCAAGAATGTTCCAGACCAATGATACCATACCTAATTAGCTTTTCTAGGAGAATGTCATGATTTACTGTATCAAATGCTTTCTTTAGGTCGATGAATACATCTCTGGTTTTGCCTTGAACATGAAAGTGAAATGTTAGAGTTCATAACTCCATTTTCAGATTACTAATGTGTCCTACGATGTAATTCCAAAGTTTAAGTTGAAATATCTAGCACGTATCTAGAATGAAGGGAAATTGTCAGATTAAAAAGATGTTCCTCTGTGCTAAATCAAACGTTGGAACTTTTTTTGGGACACCCGTTACATATGCCAATGTATGTCATATGCCTATATATACAAGATACATTATGCACTATAGGCTCTAATTAATGACAGAATAAAATGCTTTCTAGAATCACACCATCTCAGGCCCGACACCAGCCATGCATTCACAGGGGGGTGAAGAACCATAATTTTCCGACGCCAAAGAGAGGCAATAACGCTGCTAAACCTGGAGATATTTAATTGGTATCAACAACAACAACAGCAACAACCCCAATTTTAGGAATCATGCGTGAAAAAGGACTGATGTGCTCCTTTAATGACTAGATTTTGGAATTTGTTTCCAGTTTCAACGTTGGAGTCTTAAAAATTAGTGAATATGAAGCAAAAATATGCTGTAGATTCAAAATTCAGGTTAGAATGTGTCCTCAAATGTCAATAAATTCATGTTTTATGCATCATTCTCCCAATAAAATCGTCTAAATGTAGGCCTGTAACCACACAAAACTCCGACAGCTAGAGTAAAATTTCCGACAAAGAGCCTCCTGGGGGGGCACTTCGCCCCCCCGCCCCCCCCCCCACTGGCTTCGGCCCTGCACCATCCTTATCTCCCTGAAACAACAGAACTTATCTCTCTAAATAGTCTTAAAGCGTAAACAGATACACGCGTTCACGGGTTAATACTAAGCTGCCAACATTCATTGTAAAATTTCAAGGCCGTCCAGAACAGATTATTCCCAATTTAATCATCATGCTGCTCGCAGCTGTTCTAAATTTACTATTTAGCATTACATATAAGATAGGGTTTACTGCACTGTTAGCATAGTGCAAGCATTTAGCAATAATTACGGTGTTCATTGAAATAGGTACATTGACAGCAGCCAGAATCACAACCATCATAAACGGTGTCCATAAAACAAGAAAAGTCCCAATTATTGCACCAATAATCTTTGCAGCCTTCAGTTCTTTGTTCAGGCGCCTAAGGCGAACCATGCAGTTGAGTTTCGTCTGAGCCAGGCGTTCAGATCTGATTAACTTCATTGACCTGAGGTAAGAAATTGTGTATAATATTTGATAAGCTCGAGTTAAAGAAGTAACTCGTGACACAAAACATCCAGATCTCTGACATAATTGTTTTCCCCGTCAGATCGAAATTTACTCAATCTGATTAATCATTGTGGATGAAGTGTATGTCCTTCAACTCTAGATTCAAACAATGATTATTAGCTAATGGCTTTAAAAATACGTTAGGTAACTAAAGAAGGAACTTGTGACACAAAAAGTCCAGATCTCTGACATAACAAAGAAATATTTGCTTCTCAATGCTCTTCATGATTTTAGAAAACAAGATGAAGAGGCGCCAGCCAATATTATTTCAAGTTAGAAAATCGTCTCTAATTGGTTGGCTGAAGCTGATTTAAAAAGTAAAGAAGTAAGATTACTTTGATGCACTTGATGAACGACATCTCCGACTTGCTTTCGAGCCTTGTGTACTTTCAGTTGTTGATTTCAGAGGATACTGTGGGTTTTTGATTGTTTTCTTGCTCTCTTGATTTGTTTGCATGGAGTGTGATGTGTTCTCTTCAAGAATTTCATTTGATTTCTTGATGAAACACTTTGTTTCACTGCTTTGTTCTATTTCCAATGAGCACTGAACGAAAAAAGTTTCTATAGATTATTTACTTTCAAATCAGAGATGGTGCCAGGGAAGGAATGCTAGGGGGCAAATACTGCCACAGTAATGACGGTGATCAGAGCAAGAAAATTCTCATGAATCAACGCCTTTCAAGTTTAATTCAAGTTTAATTCAAGTTTAATTCAAGTTTACTGAGATGACAAGGCAGCAAAAGAATCTGGAGCTGCAAGTTATGAAAGTGCCGACAGTGCATAGAACTTTCAAAGATTTAATTGCCGATGGAGGCTCAATTAGATTGTGGGGGGCTTCTGTTCCCCGTGCTCCCCTGCTAGCGCCATCCCAGTTAAAAAAGAATGAAATGTTTGCCGGCCTTTTGGATGGTTCCTGGATCTGCAATTCCAACTTTCCGGAAGAGGGTGAGAGAGGTCTCTCTCGAGCATAGAAATCGAATGTCGTCTTGGGCCGCATGCTCGTGGCCCATGGCCAAAACCACCAAAGCTTCATTTTCATTCACCAATCAGACGGCGAATAAGCGAAAAGAAACCAGTGAAATTTTTTCTAAATTTTACCTACCTTCATAAAACGCAACCAGGACAAAAAGCTGCTTGAAATTTCCCAAATTTTTTGACGAAATCTACTCTCCAGATGTTTGTGTATACAAGTGTGGATGCCAATTAAAATATCTCCAGGTTTGGCGGAGTTATGGCCTCTCAGGTTCACACACAAAACGATAAGGTACTGAACCTTGAACAATAGAAATTCTGGCCGAGAGACAATTTTGATAACATTAGTGATTGTTGTAAAAACGAGCAGAAAACGCCAAACTCTGCTTTTTCATATGTTCTAACTATTGTCTTTCCGCTAAATTTTCTTTTGTTCACGATTCAATGCCGCTACGGTTTCTATGTGAACTGACAAAGTCTACAAAGGATTTTTTGCGTATTTCAAGTCATGTGGCAATACTCTAGGAAAGTTCCTGTAATTTGCTGCCCTTTGCATTCATGGCACAAGTTTTCTTGTTGCGAAATAACTTAAATACAAAAGAGGTCATTTCATTTTCATTTTATCAATATTTATACACGAAAAAAACCTTTCAGCGTATTTACAAATAATTTCAAAGAAAAAATTTAAAGAAAAATTGGTAAATATCAAGGGGTCTTATCAAGAGGTTTATGACCTGACTTTCGATAGCGTAAACAGGCCTAGAAAAGCCTCCGCCGAAGTTGTCTATTGTCTATTGCATATTTAATTGGCATCCAAACTTGCATACCCAAACATCTGGACAGTAGATTTATTTGAAAAAATTCGCGAATTTTCAAGCAGGTTTATGTCCTTGTTGCGGCAGGTAAAATTTAGAGAAATCTTAACTGGTTTCTGTTGTCTTCTTCGCTTATTCACCGTCTGATTGGTCAATGAAAATGAGGCTTTGGAGGTTTCGGCCATGGACCACGAGCATGCGGCACACGATGACATCTTATTCCATGCTTCTCTCTCCTGTCCTCTTGATGGACTATTGGAATAGCGGATGCAAGGGAATCGTGAGAGGGACTGAAGAGATGCACTTTGGGCAAGTTTACTCTTTTATAAGAAGATTAATATCATATCGAGAATTTACAATCTACTTGAGAGGACACATGAAATGCAAAATTATGTTTTATTAGGAAAACTTTGAACTGAGCTAACATTAGATTTGATTTTAGATGTTGATTTTACATTGAAGACAGAGCAGCGCCTGATGAATTTGAATTCTGAATCGTTGCATTGCTGAATAGATTGCCTGACAGCACTGAAGTTTTGAACTATGAATATGAGAAATGTACTTGATGGAGAAATGCACTTATGATTGGCTTACTTATTGGAACTACTCTGATTCGACTTCACTTTGGATTATGTTCAAAATTTTAGCTTACTGCGATTCAATTTATGATTATCATCGCCTCGAATCATCTTGGTAGAAACGTTAAAAAAAGTTTAGCAGCTTACTTTACTATTTAAATCAGAGGCAATAAAACGTTTAAACACTGGGTGAAGAATGTATGTGTTATTATTGTTAAGAAGGCTTGAAAAGTACCTGTCCTATAAAAATCTCAAAATATGAATCGGGGGGAAAAGCCCCATCCCCAGTTCTCATGCTGGCCCTATCAGTTTCAGTGTTATGTCTCCAGCCTAGTTGGCAGACCCTTCTCTTTGTGGTTTGAGCAAAACGCTGTTAATCTTATGGAAAGCAAATATTAAAACACGGGAACTATGAAGATCAAATGTTAGCCTATTACATATGCCTATCTAGATTGGCCTAATGCCCAAAAATTAACAACCTTCGCAATACAACTCCAGTCCTTTGTTAACTAAAGCTAAAGGTGTGTTTGCAAAGTTAAGACCTCACGAAACCAGTTATGGAGCCTTGCAGATCGCTGCTTACAGTGAGCTGGACAATTTCGATTATTTGAGAGGAGATGAACACAGAAGAGCAACAAACATAGTGGTTTTATCATTTAATTGATCCTAAGCATGCTTTAGTTAACAAAGAATTGGAGGTATGTTGAGAAGGTTGTTGACCCCAGACCTCTATTGTTGCTGACCTTACTTCGTTGATTTTCAGCCGTCCAATTCGATTTTGTCGACAGGATTGAAATCTTTGAACTATGATTTATATCCTCACAGACAATAGTCTATTCCTGGTTTGGAATGCGGGTGGATCAGGGAGGGGTCATTAATTCTTGCTGGGATGGGGGTGTAAGACAATTTCAAATATTTGGTTTGGTGGAATGTTCGTAACCATCTACAATTTTTCCTGAAATGTTTTCTGCCCCCCTCGAACATTGCAGGAAAAACTTTCAGCCCACCTCCATGGTAATAGTAATATACTGCCTTGATTTTCACTGCATGAAGATATACATCCAGACAGCTGCTTGTATGTGCGAGAAAATATTATTTCAAATTTGATGAGAAAAAGGCAAGCAGTTGCATTAGGAATTAAGGATGAACTAGTTTTTGATTGAAAATAACTTACTTCCTGAAGAACTAGCCTTTTAGAACCCTACAGGACTTACAGTATCTCAAATGATTTTCATACCCCCTCTCTAAAGTTTGTGTTATTTTTCACCCCCCCTCCTCTCTTTAAGTATGTAAAATTTAGGTATTAGATATTAATCTAATCCCAGATTTTTCTTCCTTCTCCTCTAAGGCAAACTATAATGACCGGTCCCTAACGTTTCTAAGTTACTTGATTGAAATATTTGAACAATGATTTTAATTTCCATGATTATAGACAAAAGCAGGAAAAATGTTTAGAATTACAGTTATCGAAACAAAAGATGATGCTGTCTCATGATGAACTGACGGATATACACAGGAATGTGCTTCATCGCTTACATATATACCGGGTGAGTCAGGAAAAAGAATCCCCGCTTGGAAGGCCACTGCTCCATGAATGTCAAAGCAATAATATTGAAAACTGTCTTGTTTTATTGCCAATATGTTCAATTATGTCTGCGATTTGAGGGCAATTATCTGAAATCTAGTAACAAGAGTAAGCAATACCTCGATTTGGTCAGAGCGAGAATCCATGTACTCAATTGGCCCCTTTGATTCTAGGTCATCTAAGTATGCTATCCAATCTTCAATACCATCTTTCAGAAGCATTTCGTTTTTCTTGCACTCAGATTCCCTGTTGCTTTTTCGACGAATCTCCTCCAGCATGGGTTTTTCTCTGCAGCTCTGAATATTGAATCTCTGGCGAGCTTCGGAAGTACATTTTCTCCAATAGACTCTGAATATGTTACTGTGGTCATCCTTGACAAAGCTGCATGAAGCATTTTTTTCCTGAACTAAAAATTTATGAAAGTTTGAAAATAAGCCATCTTAACATTTATTATTAACTGTTGTAATGGCTCTGGTGATCTGTTACGGAACCCTTGAAGATCATTACCTTGTTTGAACTTATTCTTATCTTATTCATGAAACTCTAGTCATTGGACATGTCTGTGCAGTAGTCAGGAGGTCCTTCCCGAATTCAATGCAGTATTCAGGAGTCAGGAGGTCATTTCCGAATTCGATTCAGAACAGATTTGTCAATTTCAATTCAATTTATAATATTCATCCACAAAAACCCTATCAGCTATAAACAAAACAACAACAAAACCATAATATCCTAAATACTATAATATAAAATTTAAAATACAAAGCTACAGAATGCTGTTCTTCCTAGGGATCGTGCTTTGGGAATCATTGCTGACTAAGCAACAAATCCTTGAATTTCTTTTTGAAAGTGTGAATTGTAGGACTAGTTCTGAATATGTTCAATGGAATTTCATTGCAAACTTTGACTGCTGAATAATGGAAACTCCTCTTTGAAAATTCCAAATTTTACCTCGGCACCACTTGGCACGTCGATATCTGACGAGTTTCTTAACGGATAGTTAGATAGCTGTGACCTTGTTAAGAACCTTCCTTTCAAGCTATCAGGGCACGAATCATTATTTATCTTATAAATCATGATAGCCCTATCATATTTAATCAAGCTTGAAACAAACAGCCAAGTGCATCTCCAGCCATCTTTTAATCTGGAGTGCAAGCTCTGTTCTGCAGACGCTGAAGGTGATCAAGTTTGGTGTCAGACAAACTGCAAATGAAATCATTACAGTATCGTAAATGACTCTCAAGCAGTGTCCTGTAAACTTGATCCAGCTTTGTCTGCTTGTGACCATACATGAGAGGATATTCTTAATTTCGCCTTGAATTGAATGCCCCTTTAACGTTGAATCATTTTTGTTACTTCTTCAAATTCTGGGATTGGGTATAAATTTCTGACCTATATTCTAGGATAGAGTATCAATATCTGACCAAAAATTCTGGGAATGGGGTCATAATAGAAATCCTGGCGGCACACACCCTGTATGAATTTTTTTTTTAGTGCAGTACCCCCCCCCCC
>REGL01002217.1:12780-28539 GCA_004194395.1 Aurelia aurita complex sp. Pacific
GTTCACATGATATCGGATTGGTTTTCATACCGTTTACATCCTGTTCACACGGATGCGCTCCGCTCCGCACTGCGTGGCCTAAACAATTGTTCTTCTGCGTGGCAATAACATCTATTGTTTTTGCTATTCTTTGCCATAATTGTTCATGACAAAAGGCTCTCAGGCTACAAAAGCCTCCAGGTGGCTATTGTTTCTGAAAACAATACACAAATCTTAACTTGAGTTTGCGGAGCGAAAAGCGTATCGGATTCATGCGTTCACACGAGCACAAAATTGATCCGATACGTTTCGTACCACCTTCAGAGCGGAGTGATTTCACTCCGCAAAAACGATACGTTGCGTATCGGATTGGGCTGTTGCCGTGTGAACAAAACGCCTATCTGGTATGAAAAGTAATCCGATACGAAGTGAATCCGATATCGTGTGAACACCACCTAAATTTCATCCATAGAACTGGTCGGTTCAATTAAGATAATTTCAGACCTGGTACACACCACATATATACTAAGTCCTATTCTCCTTAATTTTTTCTTTTTCTTAATGCTTGTAAGTCTGATTCACATTGGATGTGAGGCGTCTAATAGTGTGAATGACAACTCATCCACGCAAACCCAAATTTTCAAATCCACATTATTGCAAAAAAAAAAAAAAAAAAAAAAAAAATGAAAAGTAATCCGATACGAAGTGAATCCGATATCGTGTGAACACCACCTAAATTTCATCCATAGAACTGGTCGGTTCAATTAAGATAATTTCAGACCTGGTACACACCACATATATACTAAGTCCTATTCTCCTTAATTTTTTCTTTTTCTTAATGCTTGTAAGTCTGATTCACATTGGATGTGAGGCGTCTAATAGTGTGAATGACAACTCATCCACGCAAACCCAAATTTTCAAATCCACATTATTGCGAACTATGAACCTCAAACTGACAGCACAGGCGCGATGTTTTTGAGCGGTGGAGACCCTAGGGGGAAACAGCAGTGGCGGCAGTTGTTGTCGGTGGTGTTTTCTCGGTCGGGGTTCCTGCTGTTCAGCATTATCGCCTGTGCTAGCCATGACACCTCCAATGTGAAACAGATCCTAGTATGTATCCGTATTTGGTAGCTTATTTGTAGCTCTTTGTAAATGTATATTTTATAGTATTTAGTTGTATGATGTTTTTTTTATGGAATGGCCAGGGAGTTTTCATGGTCTTTTGCTCTCCCTGGCATCGTCCTTGTAATGTTGTACAGTAGCTCATATGTAAACTTTTTAACTGATTATATACAAAAAAGAAAAAAAAATAACATTTGAAATACAATTTTTGCAGCTCCTTCATATCAATCACCCCGTTTACACGGAGCATAAATTACGGGATCGCGATCCACAAGGATCGAGATCGCGATCGAGTTGCGTTTACACGGGCATCAAACGAAAATGGATCAGGCTCGCGATCCATTCGCACATGCGTATTGTGCATAGTTACGGAGCCTAGAAACACTACAATGTTACTGGTGCTTGTATCTACTGCGCATGCTTAAAAGATGTCGATTGGGATTGCGATCCCGAGAAGCGTTTACACGGCTCATTTTTCAGGATCGGGATTGCAATCCGGATCGCGATCCACCTCTGAAGTGGGATCGAATTTTAGGGGATTGCGATCGCGATCGAGTGTTTACACAGCAAATTTTTTCAGGATCGGGATTGCGATCTGGATCGCGATCCCATATTTTTATATCATAGAAAAATATCTATCTTTGGACTACCAGAGGTCATCCATTAGAAAATCACCCCCAACACGTATGTTTTATATGTAAGAAATTGCCCATAAGAAACTCAACTCTCAGATTGCCACAAAATTAAGAAACTCCAGTACTGGGAAAATATAAGTTAAGAAACTATTTATTTTGATAAAGGAAATCCTTGACATATATTACTTTACTTTCACTTGTTTCCTGTATCATATTACTTGTAAGGTACTTCAGCAATGTCTAAACATTGGAAAGGCTTAACAAATCTTGTTTTAAATGTTCACGAGGGCACAGGTACCGTAGTGAACATGAAGATTGTTCTGTTCAGAATCTCTGAGTACTCAAAATCTGATAATTTTAAGAAATTTTCAGAACTGACCCAAATTCTTAGTTTCTTATAAAAAAAATACGTGTATACGGTCAAACGTAAGAATTTTAAGAAACTTCAGTCTAAGGGGGTGAAAGTTTTATCATCTTACAGAAAATATGTGTTGAGTCTGCAAAGTGTCATGTCCAGTTTTGCTCTATGCTGCTGTGTTGTTCGACAGTAAAGGAGTGATTTTCTAATGGAATAGAATGTTCTAATTGGAATACTATCTTTGGTATTCCAAGGATAGATATTTTTTATGATATCCGCATAAAATGTGAAATTGATATGAAGGAGCTGTAAAAATAGTATTTCAAATGTTATTTTGCAGAAATAGCTAATCTATTTTTTCACATTAAAAACAAGATGTACATTTCGTCCGTTCGCTGTTATTGTATTCTTACGCAAAATTAAATTTGGCATTTCATATTCATTTCATGAACCTGCTAGAGAGGCCCCCTAAGGGATCTCGGGCTCCGAGTCTCCAGGGCATATTTCTATGGGCTCCTATGGAACGCCGTTTGCTCAAAAATGACATAAACATAGTCTTCGTTGGTTTACAAGCAAGTGTACAGCTATTTAGAAGAATATGAACTTCTCTCACAAAGACAGTTTGGTTTCAGAAATAAGTCATCAACGCAACATGCAGTGACTCTTTTCTCTGATTTCATAAGACAAGGCATGGATAGAGGACAATTAACGGGTGCAGTGTTTGTAGACCTCAGGAAAGCATATGATACAGTAGACCACTCTAGGATACTATCAAAGCTACCCCTATATGGAATCAGTCGTGAAGAGCTGCAATGGTTTGAAAACTATTTATTTGACAGAAAACAGTTTGTTCAATTTGATGGTGTGAAGTCTGAAACTCAATCTGTGTCCTGTGGAGTTCCCCAAGGATCCATTTTAGGACCACTATTGTTCATTCTGCTAATTAATGATATTGATCTCCAACTAAACCACTGTGAAATCATTTTGTATGCTGATGATGCAGTCATTTATTATGCGGATAAGAATTGTGAAAATATCGAAAGCCAATTAAAGCTTGACATTGATCAAATTGCTGAATGGCTTGCCATAAATAACTTGGTCCCTAATTTGAAAAAAACAAAGACCGAATGTATCATATTCGGTACGCATCAGAGAACATCGAAATCTAAGCCACTTGAAATCAAAATGAACGAACAAAGTATTACTGAGACACAAAACTATGAATATTTAGGTGTGACATTGGATAAAAATCTTAATTTCAATGAACATTTAGAGAAGACATTCAAAAAGATTTCATCAAGAATCAAGTTACTATCACGAGTGCGACAGAACATCAGTCCACACACCGCAGAAACCATATACAAAGTGATGATTCTTCCTGTCATGCTCTACTGTTCTAATGTTTTTGNATTTTTGTGCAAACGGCGTGGTGCCCATTGTTCTGAGACGCGTCTAAATTATTCCCCGAGGATCAGTTTGCAAATTACGGCACTCTTTCTTGTGAATGCTTGGGAGAATTTAGAGTGAAGTCGGTTAGAAGAGGGGAAAGACAGCTCGTGTCGCGTTGCACAGATTTATTTCGAATATTGTTGGAAAGTATGGAAATTACGTTTTTGCGTTTTCGGTCCTAAATAAATTATGATTAACGGTAAAATTAATTTTATGAATACTAAGAAACTAAACCAGGAGTCTTGTTCGCGAAGAATTAGGCCTAAAGTTAAGAAATCGAAATACAAAGTTCAGAGCCCAGGGGAGCGACTCGGTAGTTTAAGTTGAGGTGCCCGTATAAAATTCGTGACGACGTAAAAATTTTGCCAAAGTTATTTGAGAGCTTAGTCTACTTAGCCCTTTTGCAAAAGTGTTCACAATAGATTAAATTTGATTCTGCAATAGGGTTTACAAGAAGTCTGAAACATAGATTTTTGGTTTTTAATGTTGAAAAAGCGTTTCATGATTCAGTTCTTTAGTCTTTTTTAAACGTTTGGTAACCATTATTAATTCGCAAAATTTGCACATCTCAAGATAAAATTTTCAACCGACTTTTTCAGTACATATTCTGCAAGGTTTAATCTTTCAAACAAAACGAAGATCATGAAAATCGAGTGAGTGCAAGCTAAGAAATTTGAATTTGAAATTTAGTGCTATTTTGTGCCCTTACTGTGCTAAGAAAGAGGCCTAAAGTACACTGTGTGTGCCTAACTTGAAATAATACCTCAGGCTACGAATGGAAATCTGGATCACATTGCACAGGTGTTCTGAATGCGATAAGTCCGCTATTGTTTCAGACGTGACGCTACAGGGTAATTCCATATAGCTTCATCAGATGGATGTCAAGTCATGTTTGAGAAATCTTCTTGAATTTTTTCTATAGCAAGGTAATGAGGAGTTGATCCTAGATATTTAATTTCAGCTCGATATCTCGTTTGGTTGACGAGCAATAATTTATTGAACTTGTGGCCCATTTGTCAGTAAGGTGTCACTTTTCATGAGGCAGTATGTTTAAGACACAATAAAACCATAATAAAATTTTTTTAGAACCGTTTCCACTTTTCAGGTGCNCGTCATAGTCATTGTTCTAGAAGGCGTCATTTTTAATCATAGTCATAATGAGTCCCTGTAGGGTAATTCCATATAGCTTCATCAGATGGATGTCAAGTCATGTTTGAGAAATCTTCTTGAATTTTTTCTATAGCAAGGTAATGAGGAGTTGATCCTAGATATTTAATTTCAGCTCGATATCTCGTTTGGTTGACGAGCAATAATTTATTGAACTTGTGGCCCATTTGTCAGTAAGGTGTCACTTTTCATGGGGCAGTATGTTATAGACACAATAAAACCATAATAAAAATTTTTTAGAACCGTTTCCACTTTTCAGGTGCTTTATATAGTTGTTTGGTTCACGAAAAAGTCAAATTCCACGGAACTATCAAAGTCGCTTGGATGTATAATTGCTTCAAAATCACGCATTTGTTGATGTATAAGAAATGATGTATCCGCGTTTTTCTGTAATTATATCTTTTAATACATAAATGCTGGCAATTTAATAGCTAGTGCCATGAAACTGTGCCCAATGAAGGATAGAATAAAAATGAAACTACATTGTTTCATACATCAATGTGTCCTGTTAAGGCCAATGCAGTATTGATTAGATTGCTCTAACCACATGTTTTGGGGAATTTTGTCGACTTTCAAAAAATGTTTTCAAGATTTTTGTTCAAGCGAAAATTTCTGAAGTTGGTTCTTTATAATGTGCACATATGGAGGTATGCCTGAATGTTGAAAGAATTAATTTTATACTTTTGCAAGATGTATATTTAGCCCTTTCAAATGGCTCTAAATCAAAAATGGCGGATATATGCTATGTTCAGCTGCCTGAAACCATGTGATCCCAAATCATCATCGCCTTAGGAAAAATTGTGCTGGTTTTCTACCTTGAGTTCTCATTATGAGGCAATTCCAGACGTCTAACGAGAATCGGAAGTCTGTCAATTTTGATTATGAAGTAGGCATTGTTAGCAAAAGTGAATTTTGTAGCTTTATATGTGATACACATGCTTCATTCCCCCGTTGATTAAAAATTTTCACTGTAATTTCAAGAATGTAGATACGGTTGTTGCATCACATGCATTTCTAGATTTTGAGACAAATTTGGCATAAAGAGTGATTACCAAAGATTACCGTCTGTGCTTGATCTAGCATTTTTAATGGGAGGGTACAAACAGTGGCATTTTGAATCCATTTGCATAAGATGCATCTGGAGATTTTGAGCCATATAAAGTATTAGTTATAATAACGAAATGGTTGCCCTTGGTGCTTGATCTATCATTTCTAATGGGAGCGTACAAACAGTGGCATTTTGAATCCATTTGCATCAGATGCATCTCGAGATTTTGAGCCATATAAAATATCAGTTATGATTACCCATTGGTTGCCCCTTGTGTTTGATCTACTATACCTAATGCCAGGGTACAAACAGCGGCATTTTGAATCCATTTGATGATGCATCTGATGCATATAGATTCAAAATGCCACTGTTTGTACGCTCCCATTAGAAATGATAGGTCAAGCACCAAGGGCAACCATTTGGTAATCATAACTAATACTTCATATGGCTCAAAATCTCCAGATGCATCTGATGCAAATGGATTTAAAATTCCATTGTTTGTACGCTCCCATTAGAAATGATAGATCAAGCACAGACGGTAATCTTTGGTAATCACTATTGATGCTAAATTTGTCTCAAAATCTAGAAATGCATGTGATGCAACAACCGTATCTACATTCTTGAAATTACAGTGAAAATGTTTAATCAACGGGGGAATGAAGCATGTGTATCACACATAAAGCTACAAAATTCACTTCTGCTAACAATTCCTACTTCATAATCAAAATTGACAGACTTCCGATTCTCGTTAGACCTCTGGAATTGCCTCATAATGAGAACTCAAGGTAGAAAACCAGCACAATTTTTCCTAAGGCAATGATGATTTGGGATCACATGGTTTCAGGCAGCTGAACATAGCATATATCCGCCATTTTTGATTTAGAGCCATTTGAAAGGGCTAAATATACATCTTGCGAAAGTATAAAATTAATTCTTTCAACATTCNCATATTGCCGTGCCAATCAAAGTAATGGATTAAATTAATGAAGAAGCTGCCCTTGTTTCCTGTGAGCAAACAAGGAAAATCATATTTTCCAAATGGAACAAGGAGGTCAAATCTATCATCACCCTACCTCCGCTGCAAACAAAGGTTGTTCCCATATTCAATGTCTAATTATTCATAAGAAACTACGAATTTGGGCCAGTACTGAAAAACATAGGTTCCAAATCTTTGAAACGGCCGGTGTAAAATTCAATGACCTATTTCTTTGAGCTGAATGGCTTCAAAGAAACTTCAGCAATTTTGCTATGATTCTGTCGTTGGAATTTTCTGAAACCTTCAATACCTTAAGAATAAGAGTGTTTTTTTTCCAATGCTTTTTCCAAAGAAACTTGGAACCATCGTAATTTCTAAACTATCTGGTGCAATGTGAAATAATTTCCAAGAAAACCATAGTTTATGGATGTCCACAAATATGGTATCAAGCAAAAGTCTGTCACTCTTCTGCTTTATGATTTGGAAATTTGATGACGTCACATCCTCAAATGAACTGGAATAAAACTTGTGCTGGAATCTAAAAAATATTCAAGATTTCTGAAAATTCCAACGGTAGGATTATAGATAGGTAGCTAAAGTTTCTTTTGAGTCATTCAGTTAGAAGAAATAGGTCATAGAATTTGAAGGCAGAAACACCACAATACGACAGAAAAACAACCGCAAATGTGTGAATTTATTTGTTACCAATATTTCGTCCTACCATGCAGTCACAGCAGATTTATCATTCCTAGAAAAAGCTATCAGCAAGTTGCTAGCTGAGATCAACGCACAAGTCTAGAAGTATAGAAGTCCCTCCTAGTAGGTGCCACAGCCAAAATCAAACATTGACAAGAATGAAAGTTCTTGAAAGGAATGAAATTCGTAAATATAAATCAAAGGTATTTCTCAAAAGCTTTCTCTCATATGTCCGTGAGATCCCGTGAGATATACCTGATAAAAAGGAAAATTGTTGGTCGTTGAAATCAAAGCAAAGACCTAAAATGGCAGGGGTTCACGCTCATAACGAAACGGTTTGCTATTTACGAGTCCTGTTCCCCTGACCGCATGTTGGATCACAACGCACTAGTTCGACGTTCAATAATATTGTAAATTTCTTGCTAATTGTTTACTAACCTAATTACTCCACGCATAATCCAACTGCTTGACCTTTGTTTATTTTTTGGACATTGAGGCAATTGATAGCCTGAATGGCGACTCGACTGGTTTACGGAAATCGAATTGAGTTGAATGGATAATTGAAAATGCATCTTCACAAGCTGTTACAAAACAATAGTTCAAACAATCACCGCTTGTTGTATACGATACCCAAATAGACCACGCGAAATACAAGACACGAAAGTTACTAGCCATCCAACACAAATGAAGAAAAAGGCAGACATACCTTCTCCTTTATAAACCAGTCATAGAGTGTGGAGCTATAACTGATATTGGCCTCTTTCTCACGCTTCTCCCATTCAGGTTTCAATCTTTCAAGCTTAGTCATCACCTCATCACTTGTTTCACAATCAACCAAGCCATAAAACATAGTGCTGCCATCCACTTTACCCAAAATTTCCTCTATGAACAGTCCCTTGTTGCGTGGTGAAATACCTCGTTGAGTTAGTTCCCTTTTCAAATTCTCTTTAAAATGTAGAAAGCACCTCAAGAAAGTGGCAAAACGAAAATTGCGGGAGAATCCATCAATTAGAGCTTGCTCCCCATCTGTTCCACATGCAATGACTCCTTCCATAGCTGGGCATTCTGTTATCATTCGATTGGCGAATCTGGCATATGTTTTCCAGTCTTTCTTTTGATGTAGCAGCAGTGGGCCAATGAAGACAGGGGGTTCACCTGTTGCTGTATGCTGTAGTTGCAGGTTTCGGTATGTAGTGACTGTCAAGCTGATATTGGTTGTAAAGATATACATGATATGCATATTGACGTCATAATCACGTTCGAATAAAATTGAGTGGCAAATTGAGTCCATAATGGCGGCCGCGAGCTTCGAGGCTTCGGGCATCCCTGCTCCTGTCCCTGAAATCACATTCTCAGAGTCAAAACTTTTTAAAACAAATCAGCTCAGGAGAAAGCTGAGGCTTTAAAGTGTCTAATTTCATTTCTACTTCTTGCTTTTCGTTCCCAATAAAGACGCGACTGACCAAAGAAAATCAATCATGCGGCCTAAGGGTTATTCCGGACCCTTGAAATTCCCGCCATACCGGATTAATCTGCGAAGCGCGCGCAGGCCTCGGGATGAAACAAACATTGGCCTAACATATTTCAAATCAGTTTCTTCGACATTCAGTAAGAAAAACACTTCCAGGGCTGCTGGTTGTGTAAATACATTGCCTCAAAGTGGAGTGCTCAATTTCCATGGAATTCGAAGGAAGCATGCACGAGGTTTTCGTTCGTTTACCACGGCAGAGATTGGAAGCTCTCCTGGCTTTGATACTCGTTGAATTTGAAATCAGTTCTTTCTCAAGGTAGGCCATGTTGTCTATATATTTTGTTTCAATCGTTTCTTTGTCGTTCTCCGTTGCTGGTTCTCATTCCATATTCTGCAAAAATGAGTTGTTTCCACCGTAAATATTTCACACAGAGAAAGGACTCGAAAATAGAATGTGCTTGGAGATCTATTTTTACATTATTCACTCTTTGTAGGAGAAAATGATGGCAACCTCCCCACATTTGAACACATGACCTTTCAACTGAAAAAGAGCACATCAAGAAGACTCCATTTCAGATGTTTACAATGGAAAGTGGTCACAGGAATGCTGCATTGTAACTGACTTCCATTTTCTTGCATTCAATGAAAGAAGTGTCAGTGAAGTTTTAAAGCTGAAAATAGCTGGTTGGCCATTTATTGTCATGTGTGCTGCAGCAATCGCAAACAATTTCAACAAGCTGCTTGGCAATTTTAGAAGATTCTCATTGCTGTAGAGAATGGTCGGCTGCCAGAAGAACATTTATTCCAGAATCTCTACAAAGTTACTGTTGCTTCCAAAGTTTGTGACTCAGAAATGTTCAGACGAAAAATATCTGGTGATGCTGGCTTTAGACAAAAATTCAAGATCTTAAAAAAGACAGAACAAAAGTTTTGCAAAGTTGCAAGTAAAACCCCTGGTTTGAGTAAGATTGTTGTTTGGACAAAATAAAGCAGAGTAAAGAGATTATTTGGAAGGATTAGCACAAATAAATATTGGAAATATCAACATATAAATAAATTCTTGGTTTGCTTGGTTGATTATCAATTATGGATTGTGATATCAATTGTGAACAATACTTGTTTTTGAAATGTTGAGAACTGAACAATGCTAAGTGTTTATCACTGATTTATGTTGGAAACAACCTGAATTGAAATTTGGTAACACCCTAGCTGCTATGAGCAGTGCAAAGCTACAGTAAAAGCCCGCGTATAAGAACCTACAATTTTGCAAGTCAGCCTAACTAAACTAGGTTCTTATGTTTTGGGTATTTAGTGGAAAATGAGGCTCTTCGGGTTCTTAAATTGGTTCTTACTTTATTCATGGCCTTCAGGAATTTCTTTTCTTCATATTCAAACTTCAGGCCTATTATTTACTGTCAGATCACATCAGTTGAATTTATGAGATATTCCCCAACAGAAATTTGTGGAAGAATCCGAAATGTTTATATAATCCAGATAAAATCTTTCAAAAGCTTCTCATCAGGTAATATAAGCATTTTTTCATTCTTCCACAAACTTCTGTTGTGAATAAGACCCCATGCTCTCTAAAAATAAGAACCTATTCAAATTCCAGGCTGAATGGGTTCTTATAAAATTGGGGTTTAATTCAAAAATTTCAGCCTGTAGGTTCTTAATCCACTAGGTTCTTATACGCGGGTTTTTTTCCCTGTATTTCTGTTTTCTTTGTTTCCACAGAGTGTCACACTTCCCAAGTTCCAATATACTTTTGTATCTTCAGAGCAACACAATATTTAATGCTGGATGAAAATTATTTCCTGCAAGAGCAGTTTTTATTTCCAAAATTGGAAAGAAACCTATGAAGCAAGCTTTTATTAAATTATTGATAGAAATGTGAGAGGGATTTGAGGTATGGTTGTGTTTTAGAAATGCCCTTAATAGTTTTCACACAGCATCCCCTTCTGATAATATTTTTTTAATTCGTTCATGCAAATGTTAATGAACTGAGGGATTTTCACTTATAAATGCACATCAGACAGTTATCATTCAACAGTTTCATGAAAATACTACAAATCAACTGCTTAGCTATTCTGGAAACTTTATCAGAGACAATTCCCTTAAAATACTGGATTCAATGTTGCTGAACAATGACAATTTCATACAATACATGAAACTCACAGCCAAAAATTTATCCCACACTTTGTGGTTGAATTTCAATGAATGACCACAAAATAGATGCTTCTTTACTACATAAATCAATGGAAAAAAGTTTCATGGTGGAATGATCTTTCTGTTTCATTTGACAAATTTGGATTGTTGAGAAGAATTCTAGAGAAGCAGTAGGAAATGAAAAATGAGTCATATGTGGCAAAAGAAACTAACAACATTCATGGCTTCAACAAAGGTATCTTAAATCTCAACAAATCTAACTTTGAGAATGTTTATTTTCTGAGCATGTCCATTTCTGTGTCACAAACTTTGGGAGTAACTTTGTAGAGATTCTGGAATAAATGTTCTTCTGGCAGCCGACCATTCTCTACAGCAATGAGAATCTTCTAAAAGTGCCAAGCAGCTTGTTGAAATTGTTTGCGATTGCTGCAGCACACATGACAATAAATGGCCAACCAGCTATTTTCAGCTTTAAAACTTCACTGACACTTCTTTCATTGAATGCAAGAAAATGGAAGTCAGTTACAATGCAGCATTCCTGTGACCACTTTCCATTGTAAACATCTGAAATGGAGTCTTCTTGATGTGCTCTTTTTCAGTTGAAAGGTCATGTGTTCAAATGTGGGGAGGTTGCCATCATTTTCTCCTACAAAGAGTGAATAATGTAAAAATAGATCTCCAAGCACATTCTATTTTCGAGTCCTTTCTCTGTGTGAAATATTTACGGTGGAAACAACTCATTTTTGCAGAATATGGAATGAGAACCAGCAACGGAGAACGACAAAGAAACGATTGAAACAAAATATATAGACAACATGGCCTACCTTGAGAAAGAACTGATTTCAAATTCAACGAGTATCAAAGCCAGGAGAGCTTCCAATCTCTGCCGTGGTAAACGAACGAAAACCTCGTGCATGCTTCCTTCGAATTCCATGGAAATTGAGCACTCCACTTTGAGGCAATGTATTTACACAACCAGCAGCCCTGGAAGTGTTTTTCTTACTGAATGTCGAAGAAACTGATTTGAAATATGTTAGGCCAATGTTTGTTTCATCCCGAGGCCTGCGCGCGCTTCGCAGATTAATCCGGTTTGGCGGGAATTTCAAGGGTCCGGAATAACCCTTAGGCCGCATGATTGATTTTCTTTGGTCAGTCGCGTCTTTATTGGAAACGAAAAGCAAGAAGTAGAAATGAAATTAGACACTTTAAAGACTCAGCTTTCTCCTGAGCTGATTTGTTTTAAAAAGTTTTGACTCTGAGAATGTGATTTCAGGGACAGGAGCAGGGATGCCCGAAGCCTCGAAGCTACATGCGGCTAAATCTCAAAATGCCACCGGCCTCTGATTGGCTAATTTTCCTACCTCGTTTTCATGTTTATTATGGCATTCACACAATGATGTAATGATGTAGAATGTAGAAAGTAGAAAAGTAAAAAAGATGCTGCTGTTGACTTGTTGACTATGACTATGATTAGATTAGACCTAACAACAAAGACAGAGCCTTGCTGAGCCGTGTCGCATCATAAGTTTTAAGAAAGGGAATTTCTTTGATAAAGATAACAAAGATCTGCCATTATGTACTGAATTTTGTGATTGCTGCCATGAAAAGTACCGCTTCAGAAATGATGAAAACCATGAAATGCCATCTTCATGAATTATTGGCTTGCAAATTGTTTCTTTTATTTCCAAATTTAAATTCACATGAATAGTAAGGTTGACAATGAAACTTTTCAAAGTTTGTAAAGGAGAACGAGGAACAGATTGTTTCTGCTTTGCAGGAAGGACAGAACATGCTATTTCCAAATAGTTGGCCTAACCGTGAAATTGTGCAAAGACGAGTTCAGAATAGAAATTATCAAAAATTCAGTTATTTTTAAAATTTAGGGCCAACCATAGATAAAAGTCATTAATACTTACCTCAGGAAAATGGGCTATCAGTGCATCAGCCTCTCGCCCCCGCAGGTTGACCTGACTGCGAAGGAGAGCGCACTAGGCCCTTTTGCCTGAACTGGATCACTTTTACGGTCGGTGATAGACATGGAATACGAAATTCCGGCTAATGCACCTGTCAGGAAGTCCGACTGGACAACCGAAAAAACTAAAAAGTAACCCAAAGAATGATACACTCAATAAAGCAAAATTAAGAAGGGACAGGGAGGGTGGGAGAAACTTTGTCTTGATTGAAGGCTTTGAACAACGAACTGAGGGATTCAGTCCATGATTCAGAATATANAAAACAAAAAAGTAACGCAAAGAATGATACACTCAATAAAGCAAAATTAAGAAGGGACAGGGAGGGTGGGAGAAACTTTGTCTTGATTGAAGGCTTTGAACAACGAACTGAGTGATTCAGTCCATGATTCAGAATATATGCATCCTAATTGCTATTTACGTGACGTATTCGCTGCCAAGAAACTAGAGATCAAACAGCGCGAACGAGACATTCGGAATACTACATAGGCGGTCCGATGACTTGCCTTATGATTTATTACATACACTCATGCCAAGTATTTAATCTCCTATGAATTTAGATATGGCACGATGACAACTATCCTAGAGGAATGAAATACGAAAGTATTAGTGATCTGCAAATTCAGTTCCATGTTTTAGGCTGGAGCTGGATCTTGGAGCAGGAGCTGAGATCCCAGAAACAAACCGAGTAAAACCTTCCTGAGCAGTATTAACCCGGCTTAAAATTGCATTTAACCCCCATTTAAAGTCAAATTCTTGAATTGTGTTGAGGAACAACCCTCACAGCTTCAGGTTGGCTGATGACTTAATTAAAAATAGACTTCATTTCATCATTCATCTTCTACATAATAAACATGAAAACGAGGTAGGAAAATTAGCCAATCAGAGGCCGGTGGCATTTTGAGATTTAGCCGCATGTCTCGAAGCTCGCGGCCGCCATTATGGACTCAATTTGCCACTCAATTTTATTCGAACGTGATTATGACGTCAATATGCATATCATGTATTGAAGGTAGGGTCCACCCCAAACACACAGAATTCTGATGGGTTGGTGCAAAACTGGTTGATCTCATTTAGCTGGCGATCGCTTGCCAAAACTACAGTGAGTGCAGGATGAATGTTACATTCACAAATGAAAATGTCATCGTTTGACACCTCTTCTTCTCTTTTTGCTTGCTCTAGAAGTATCCATAATCCATCAGGTATCACCGCAGTGGCAGAGTTGTGAGGCAAAACATCAATCTTCTGATTGCAACGTTCTGCTGCCCTTTTAGCAGCCTGTCTTGCATTATAGATGTCACTTGGACCACGAGGAAGCTGACCAAGACTACGTGCACCACTAACACCTCCCACAGAGAGGTATACTGAATCAAGACAAACTTTCGGAGTGATCGATTTTTCGTGGAATGACTTCTTGAGAACATTTCGAGTACTCGACAGAATCCTCATATATGGCTGCTTTGAATTTGAATTTCCGTGTGGTTTCTGCACAGTGTTGATGGAATGCTCTCCATCGTCAAACAGGTACTGTATGAATGTACATGGTCCTTTCCGTCCTTTTGAATCTGGAAGATGTAATATTTCATGCTAAGAACTTACTGTAAGGTGATGATTCATGCAATAACGTAAATAAGCTGTAAAGGTAACCAAGGGGATAGGGGGGATTAAAAGGCCCAGGGCTACGCTGGGATGTGTAAACATTTAGTACCATACACATTTATCATTGCTATACAATCTCTTTACAGTGCATTTTTATGACAATCTATCTGCCTTAAAAAAAGTCTTTGCAAGAAAAAATTGACTTTGATGACATTATGTAGGACTTCGCAAACAATGAAGCTTGTAAATTATTGGTTTGAATGCTACAAACCGTTCATTTATATTCTTATTTTATTTGCATAAAATGAGGTCCTTGATTCATAGATACAATTTTCTGCTAACATTGACATGGAATGTTAAAGAATTTGTTTGCAGAATTATTCTTATAAACAAGTGTTTCCCTCATTTTGCGAGAGTCTAAAATTCTCACCAAAATGTTTTGCGATGGGGGGGGGGGGGGGGGGGGGTTTTTGCCAAGTCTCGAGAATCTGAATCATAAATAATGACACAAAAATGAATTGTCACTCCAGAATCAGTGTAGTTTTTTACAGAAAGTAAACTCAGTGTTGGGTTCACAAAAGATCTTTATGGTCCCTGTTGAAATATTTCCAAATCTTTGGCCCATGCCCATGCCCAAGCCACCCTAAAATATGGTTTCCAGCATGTTTATTTGCTCATAAAAGTGTTTCTTTTTCAACTTGGCCTTTTATCCCATTCTCAGTGTAAAAACGTGGTTTACTAAAGTATGAGTTACGAGTTACGAGTTACGAGTTACGAGTTAGTTTTAATGTACGAGTTACGAGTTACGAGTTGCTTTTATTGTACGAGTTACTTTTTATTTTACGAGTTACTTTTTATTTCATGAGTTACGAGTTACCTTTATTGTACAAGTTCCTTTTTATTTTACAAGTTACTTTTTATTTTGTGAGTTACGAGTTGCTTTTATTGTACGAGTTGCTTTTTTATTTTACGAGTTACGCTTTCATTGTACGAGTTACTTTTTCTTTTAGCTATTTTTATTCCACTAGTTACATAAGGAAAGTAACACAAAGGAAGTATGAAATTCATTATGCAACAGAACATAACATTAACTTGCTTTAATTACTTGACCTAAACCAATGTG
>REGL01002218.1:0-22466 GCA_004194395.1 Aurelia aurita complex sp. Pacific
CTGAATCAAATAAACAAAATCCGCCAGAGAGAACTTTAGATTTACCTTTCTTCTTTCGTTATAAGCACATAACTTCTTTTAAAAACCATCGTTCGCTTGCACAAGGCGAGAGTTTGCCCTACTAGTTTTGGGGCAACTTTTGCGGCCTTGTTTGTTTTGAATTACTGGTTGAGAGAATGTCCTTTGTCTACAATAACCAATCGCTTTGAATTGAGGTGTTAATTAAAGCAACTGATGCTAATGTGTTACAGAATCTGCCCTTGTTTAACGCGTGTGATTGTCTTGCTAATTCACAATTTAGAATTATGCCAGCTGCATCATTTATCCCCTTGCATACACTGATATGAAATAGATAATTCAGAAATACACTATGACTTTTTAAATGTTTCGATATTCATCTCCATCAGTAACTGATGAAGATGAATATCGAAACGTTTAATAAGTCATAGTGTATTTCTGAATTATCTTTAAAATATTTTATATGCTTAGGTGAATTGGCTCTTGAATTACCGATGTGAAATATATCTTTTTTCAATGTCTTTTTCCTGAAGGTCTGATGTTAAAGAGGATAATCCTATTGACGACTTTAAAAGAGCAAATTCTGTTCCACCTAACACAGTTGGAGGGATTTTTGGAGGTTTGTTTCTTGTGTTTCATTTTCACTTTCCTTTTAATCTACAGTAGAAACCACAGGGGGTCCAGGAGTGTCAGTAGAGACTGTTATTTTGGTTTCTTTGGTTCATTTCATGGTTGTAAAATGCCTGAAAGTAGCCTAAAACATTGGATTAAGTCATGATGAAACTCCTCGTACAGAAAAATAAAGAAAGTACCATTTTTTACGGAGGAGAGATATTGTCTCCACATTTCTTACCATAGGATCGAAGAACTTATGCCTCCTGAGGTCCTGAGAGAGGTATGATGCTCGTATGTATTGTTCTGCGTCAGGAGGTTTCTTCCGATTTGATAAAGTGTTTCAAACCCTTTTTAGGCATTTTGCAACCAAGAAAGTTTCTTTAAATCGAATTTGCCTATATTTTTAGTGCTCATAAAGATGCAAGAAGAGCTACAAAAGTGCTAGGGTCTTTTGGCATTTCACATGCTATGAATCTTTGGAAACGGGAACTTTTTCCTGGCTCATCTGGTACATGTTGACGGTTGATTCGTGATTTTTGAAGACATTTAACTTTAAATATTTTAGGAGCTGATAGTTCAGATTCATCAAAAAAGAAGAAAGAACAATATAAACGAGAATTAGAGATGCAAATCAAGGAGAAGGAAGAGCAAAAGATGAGGTATGTCATTCTTCTTTTTCTGTATGAGCGTGAAAAAGCCTTGTGCTTGTGAGAGGGCGCCTAACTCCGTGCTTGTATTGTATGCATGTGTTTTAGCCCTTGTTTTATTATGTGATAGATTACACTGTGTGTGTGTGTGTAACTTTAGTTTAATTCGATTATTTACAAAGTAGCTAACAATATATACATTATTCAATAAGATGTACACAAAAATAGAGACGATTTGAAGTTCTTTGATTATTTTATTCCATTCTTCTACTCTCGACGCGTTTCGACTCTGTGGTCATCGTCAGGAGAAATTTACTATTATACTATATACTATAAACGATATACTATAAATATACTATATACTATTACTATTATTCAATAATATATACAAGTTTTTTATAATCATTTAGAATGTTACAATACATGTTACATCTACATCCTACTATACTTTCTAATTACTTTACAGACTATACAACACTACAGGGACGGGACACCCGTTATATGTATACAAGTTAACTAGTCTAAATTGAATTTACGTATCTAATAATAAAAAAGAATATTTTCTAAACTATATAACTAAATTTTGTGACACAAGAGCACTTGCTATCTTGTCGTTCTTCAGTCCTGATTGTATGAGAACAATTTCAATACATGTAGCTTACAAGAAGATTCATTCTCCAAAAGAAGAAACGGACTACAAAACAAAGAGCAAAGGTTCGCTACAGCAGTTTTCAGATTTCTGGAAACTTAAGTGATGCTGCGTTTCTTGAGACGCGTTCGCACATGATTTGAACAGAGGATTAAAATAATTAATTGAACGGCAGTAGCAAGCTTTTGCGCTTTGTGTCGTGGACCCGTTGTACTTTGGATAATTGGTCTATTCAAAGGGTAATTCATGTGCAAGTGTATTATGGATGTCAACAGTTCTAGGGAAGCAGACACTGAGAAGCAGACAGCGCTATTTTTGATTGCCCAACATTAATTGCTTTAGACTTTTAATAATATGGATTAAAGACAAATGACGGACATGTAGCGATCTAGTTTAAAAATAGAACAAAAGAGGGCTGCGCGTCTTTATTTGTCTAATTATTTTGATCATCGATCGAGATCATCAGATACAATGGAATACAATAGACTAGATTTAGATTGCCCCGGCCCCTAACTTATGTTGCCTTATATCTCCGTCATTTGAGATCAAACAGGGCAGCGATTGCTCCGTGTACTATGTCACAAAAAGGCACTGTTAATAAGACTCAGTCATACAAGGTAGGAGCTCTTGATGCGACTAGTGCCAATTAACGCAGTAAAATGGGCGCGACAGCCACCTGACTGCCAGAAAACCCCCAATCTATCATATACTTTGTCTGTATATACTATATACTACACGTAAATTGTACAAGCACTTGATGGCTAATAAATTCCAGACTGTGTCTAAAATTAGATGTAAGTTCATGTTTGCAAAAGCACAAACTGACACGAGCAAAACCCTTTTGCTGTTTATCATACATTTTTCACCTGACATTGTGATCCAGAGCATGAAACAGAATTCACACACAAATCAATGTTTATGGTAAAGGATGTGTCGTTTCTTCGCACAGGGAACGATGGTGAAGGTGAAGTTGCGTTTTTCAGCGCCAAGCGCTGGGATCGCAGAAATAGAGCAGACCTAATCGAGTCTGCGACCCCTTGTCATGACGCTCAAGTGGTGGAGTCCTACCGGGTATCGAACTCACTCCGCCTGACTGTTCTGGCTGCAAAGTCAGAGGATTAAACCACTGCGCCACAACACCTTCAACTGACATTTCGCCATATTTCGCCTGACATTGTAATCCAGAGCATTAAATAGAATTCACACACAAATCAATATTTATGGTAAAGGATTTGTCGTTTCTACGCACAGAGAACGATGAGAAAACTTATCTTGTTCAACTGACATTTCGCCATATTTCGCCTGACATTTTTATCCAGAGCAAGAAACATTTCACACACAAATCAATATTTATGGTAAAGGATTTGTCGTTTCTACGCACAGAGAACGATGAGAAAACTTATCTTGTTCAACTGACATTTAGCCATATTTCGCCTGACATTTTTATCCAGAGCAAGAAACATTTCACACACAAATCAATATTTATGGTAAAGGATTTGTCGTTTCTACGCACAGAGAACGATGAGAAAACTTATCTTGTTCAACTGACATTTCGCCATATTTCGCCTGACATTTTTATCCAGAGCAAGAAACATTTCACACACAAATCAATATTTATGGTAAAGGATTTGTCGTTTCTACGCACAGAGAACGATGAGAAAACTTATCTTGTTCAACTGACATTTCGCCATATTTCGCCTGACATTTTTATCCAGAGCAAGAAACATTTCACACACAAATCAATATTTATGGTAAAGGATTTGTCGTTTCTACGCACAGAGAACGATGAGAAAACTTATCTTGTTCAACTGACATTTCGCCATATTTCGCCTGACATTTTTATCCAGAGCAAGAAACATTTCACACACAAATCAATATTTATGGTAAAGGATTTGTCGTTTCTACGCACAGAGAACGATGAGAAAACTTATCTTGTTCAACTGACATTTCGCCATATTTCGCCTGACATTTTTATCCAGAGCAAGAAACATTTCACACACAAATCAATATTTATGGTAAAGGATTTGTCGTTTCTACGCACAGAGAACGATGAGAAAACTTATCTTGTTCAACTGACATTTCGCCATATTTCGCCTGACATTTTTATCCAGAGCAAGAAACATTTCACACACAAATCAATATTTATGGTAAAGGATTTGTCGTTTCTACGCACAGAGAACGATGAGAAAACTTATCTTGTTCAACTGACATTTCGCCATATTTCGCCTGACATTTTTATCCAGAGCAAGAAACATTTCACACACAAATCAATATTTATGGTAAAGGATTTGTCGTTTCTACGCACAGAGAACGATGAGAAGGCTTATCTTGTTCAACTGACATTTCGCCATATTTCGCCTGACATTTTTATCCAGAGCATGAAACATTTCACACACAAATCAATATTTATGGTAAAGGATTTGTCGTTTCTACGCACAGAGAACGATGAGAAAACTTATCTTGTTCAACTGACATTTCGCCATATTTCGCCTGACATTTTTATCCAGAGCATGAAACATTTCACACACAAATCAATATTTATGGTAAAGGATTTGTCGTTTCTACGCACAGAGAATGACAAGAAAACTTATCTTGTTTAACTGATAATAACTGATCGATAATGTAAATTTGGAATCTATTTCGTCCTTAGAGAGAAACTAAAAAGAATGGGACGGCTGAAATCTGCTGATGAGACAATAGCTGCAACGGTATGTATATTTATCTGAATACTAATGCGGCACAAGATTCTGTGCGTTTTTGGCAGCATGTGTAAGGTTGTGTTCCATATCTTTGAATATGTTGGTGTAAGATACCATGTCCTATTTCTTGGAATTGAATGACTTGAACAGAACTTTAACTACTTTTCTATGAATAGACCTTTTAGCTATTCTAAAAAAGAGCCTGGATCGAACGTTATTCTTATACATTTTTATATGCGACATTCGATCGAGTGGCGTTAAAGCTTCTATCACTATTGGGTACATTCGAGAACTCTACAAAATGTAGCAAAAAATGTTGTTCGATTCTGATTCTTTTCTGAATAGCTAAAAGGTCTATTTACTGTTGGACTTTTGAAAGTTCCTCAAGATTTTGTTAGATTACAGCATATTTTATATTTCAACTCATTTGAGGGTTTGATGTCATCAAATTTCTAGATCGTAAACTAGCAGAATGAAGGACATGTTCTTCATGCCATATTTTAAACATTCACAAGTTATGGTCCCCTTGAAATTCATTCCATGTTTCCTCAAAAAGTTTAGAAATTGCAGCGGTCTTGCATTTTTTTTCAAAGTTTTTCTTGAATTATTAAAAATCGAGGAACAGCTCTCTAGTTATAAGCATATTGAAGAGTTCTGAAAGGTCCAACAGTAGCTAAAGGATATTTCAAGCCATTAATTCTAAGACATAGGTCATCGAATTTTGCACCTACGTTTTTAGAGATAAGGAGTCTGTGCTGCCAATGTAGGTTATGCATTGGAATCTTGAAAAAGACGAAAACTGGCCAAGAAAGACACATCCACTGGACTTAACTCTCGAGCTATTTTTTTGTTTGTAACTGATATATTTTAAACTGAAAAGTGAGCAGTGGCAGATTATACGGATGTCAATTTTTGTATAATCCATTAGAAATTGTGCAAAACATATCACGGATTATTCTACCTTTTAACTACATTATAATACTACAAGGAAGATACGATGGGGAGCGAAAGATTATGATTAACTCATGGCTATTACATGTAAAACATTGAACTAAAGACAACTACTCATGGATGGTACACACGATTGATAACGAATAAATACTGTACCAGAGCCTGTTTAACTTTAGATGTCAGGTCAGGCCTGTGATAAGTCAAAATAATGTCGTCAGCAAAAGTATNACTGATATATTTTAAACTGAAAAGTGAGCAGTGGCAGATTATACGGATGTCAATTTTTGTATAATCCATTAGAAATTGTGCAAAACATATCACGGATTATTCTACCTTTTAACTACATTATAATACTACAAGGAAGATACGATGGGGAGCGAAAGATTATGATTAACTCATGGCTATTACATGTAAAACATTGAACTAAAGACAACTACTCATGGATGGTACACACGATTGATAACGAATAAATACTGTACCAGAGCCTGTTTAACTTTAGATGTCAAAATAATGTCGTCAGCAAAAGTATCTTTCAACTTTATTCGGTAGGCCAAAAAACAATCAGTTTTGTTTCAGAAATTGGAATCTGAAATTTATTTAAACGTTTTCAATTTACCGTCACTTCTCTTCAATTTTACCTTCACTTTCCTCATTTTCGTTTAAGGAAAAGAAGACTGAAAAATCTCCAAGATCAACCACTCTTGGTTTGACTGACGACGATCATTCCCCTCGCAGCGATATCAAGCAAACGACTCCAAGCAGATCTCGCAGAAGAGACCGGCGACCGAACCGATACGATTATGACGATGTTATCGATACGCGTTACGAGTCAGATATTCGGATGAGAGGAAATCACCCTTCGTATAGGGGAATGCCCAACCATGACCCATACATGCAGATGTTGCCAAACAGATTTGACATGCGAATGGATCCTTATATGATGCAGAATACTGGCTATGGTGGATTCCCCGGATATAATGGAATGATGTACGGGCCGAATGCTGGCATGCCTCGCTTGGATAGATTTGACGATCGGAGACAAGACTTTGGTGTTGATCGGGAAATCGACAGAGATCAGTACTCCAGTAAGTACCGTAAATCTTCGAATAATCTCCCGGAGGCCTATATGTAAAAATGAATTTTTGAACGGGGATTTATTCGAGAGGGGGGCGTATTTGAAGGGGGAGCTTAGTTGATAATAAGTTAGATGTTTGATAGCTGATATAGGTTTGGGGAAAATTGAAAACATATCAATTTTGAACGAGAATTCACAGGAAAAGATACATTGAAAATGTAGCATTGAACAACAACGACGATAAACTTGACACCACGCCAAAGGATGTATGAAATACAGTATTACTATTAGAGATAGCATGTTAACATATAATATATAATATATTATATGAAATGTTATATAATACAATATAATAAAATGGATTAGTAATATTGATAATGATAATTAATAATATATATGAACTAAATCACTATCTTGATTTTAACAGAAATAAAAAGATAAAAACAACTGTTAAAAATGTCTCATACGTTTCAATGACACAACACAAAGAAGTGGATAATTAGCTTTAATCACCATTATGCAGCGACACGTGCCGATCATTTGATTGGCTTTCTGCCTGCATCAAAGGATTTGCCGGTGGACAGAATTTAGTCCGCCGTCCGTCTTGGGACAACAGAGTATCGTTTTCAATCTACTAATTCAAAACGTCTCTCTCTCTCTCGATCTGTCTTTTCTCCCTCTTTCTGCTTTGCGTTCATCTTTTGCATCTTGTGCTGACAAAAAAGAGACTTGTACCACGTCCAATTTCACTGCAATTGCTTTCCAAAACTACCGGGTGTCCCAAAAAATTATACTAATTTGCTTGGGTCCAGCAATGAGAATTTAGCTTTAATCAGTGGCTAATCAATGTCAAAATGATCCTCGATAGTTAAAGGGAATCTAAACATATACAAGCCCTTGATGAAAATAGCCATGCAAAGACAATAGACTATGACACGTGCCACACCATATTTGGGCAACTCAATACCTGAGCTAGGAATCAATGAATTATGGATCTGAATTTAAGATAATGGATTGTGAACTTTGAATAGTTTCTGTGAATTTTGAATAATTTCTCAAAATTAGCTTTAAACCTCTGTAAAGCAACGGAGTTGTAATCTTCCAGGTCAGTGTCATCAAAGTGTGTAATTGTTTTTTGGGTACTATTTTTAAAGGAGTAGATGCGTTTTTCTGACTCACTTGACCTGATTTACACTTGCCTTCTAGTTCTGTAGTTTATCTTTTTTTGCGTTTTAATTTCTATTTTTGGATTTCTAATTTTCCTATTTTCGCTCGATTTAGGAAGAGATCGCAGACAAACACCACGAACACCAAAGAGTCCACGAAAAGACGGTAAGCGTGTTCTGCAAATTTTAATGTTCATTACTGTTTGTAGCTTTTTCATTAAACTTATACATATGCAACCACAGTTTTCTCATAATAGTATTTATTGCTAAGCAACAACGGTGTAAAATTGGCTGGGTGTCTATATACACTCTTTTTTATAACAATAATGTTTATAAGAATATTCAGCTCAGAATCATCTAATTTTGAAGAATATTACAAGAATATTGCTCAGCCTCAGCTCACATATTTGTGTCTCATTTTTCAGCAGTTGCCTATTTCATTACAGGTAGTCGCATGACTGGCATATCATATTTTTTCAAAAAGCCTTTTTCCACGTCCTTTTAACATGTTCCCCTGAAACTATATCAGATTTGAAAAAAGTAAGAATACTTTAAGAATATATTTAGGCTCAAAACAAAAATTTCGTAAGAATATCGAGATTGGACAAAATGTATAGTATTCTTATAAAAAAATAGACTGTAATTCTGAATAATGTCAGAATTTAATCTTTACTAAGCCCAACCCACTTTTTAGGTGTGGAGCCGCAGGCGAATTTATAGTCATATCCCCAAGTGGTCTTTTTTTATTTTTCTCAACAATAAAACTCATAACTCTTTCTTGAAATTTCCTTTATTACTAACCTTCTCGATGCTGTAATTACTAATTTATCGGTTTAAAATTCCAGAAAATGTCCCCTGTTTTGTCGGTTTCGTATATTTGGGGCTAAGTTTACAACATAGCGTTTAAGATGATAATATTGATAATAAAGTACAGTTAAAGTTTGTCGAAAAATCAATTATCGTCAAGCACGACTGGTGCCTGACTAGGAACGTTGTTTCGACAGGTGTCGTAACTCATTGCGACCTGCAATTCTTTTTGTGTTCATGGTCGCAACTTCGTCGAGGGGGTGTAGCTCAGTGGTAGAGCGCTCGCTTTGCATGCGAGAGGCCCGGGGTTCGAAACCCCGCACCTCCACTTTTTTTTGCCTTCATCTCTTTTGCAACAGTTCAGAAGGAAGCGGTTGCTGATTTTGTAAGAGAATGGAAGGCATAGTTAAAGGGAATCTAAGCATATATAAGCTCTCGATGAAAATAGCCAAGCGAAGACAATAGGGAATGAAGTACAATGATTAATGCCCAAACAGCAACTTTCATTTTGAAAAAAATACGAAAATCGTGTGTGATATCACCTTTCAAAAACTGCAAAAATCATCGTTTTGTTTACATTTTGACGACGGAGCCCCTTTGTCTATAACAGGTTGCGTTGGGTCACTTTTTTCTGGGTAACACGGTAAAAGACAACATTGTCAAGTTACTTTTCTTCTTTAAACAGATTATGAACAAGAGAAATCAAGATCAAACGATTCGAAATCGAAGACTGGAATTTCTCCGCGAGGGAAGGCGGCGGTTGGAGGTATGTTTGGTGATAGTGCTGAAGTTGATAGAGATGCAGAAAGAGCAGCTAAACGTGCTTATCAAGAGGAACTTAAAAAGCAGGTTTGTGACGATTGTATCGTTTTTCCGCTATTGATTCAGGATTTAAAGACCCATTGTTAACCATGATCCTCCCAACATTTGTTTCAAATCTTTAACTCAGCGTAAAAAGGTGGGTGTAAAATTCAATGACCTATTTCTTCTGATTGAATGGCTAAGAAGAAACTTTAGATACTTATCTATAATTCTACCGTTGGACTTTTCAGAAATTCTTAATATTTTTCGAAATTACAGCGTATTTTACATTTCAACTCATTTGAGGATGTGACGTCATCAAATTTCTAAATCATAAACCAGATGAGTCACAGACTTTTGCTTGATACCATATTGTAGGCATTCATGAACTATGGTTTTCTTCGAAACTACTTCATGTTACGTCAAACAATTTAGAAATTTCGATGGTTTTAAGTTTTTTTGAAAATTCTTCTCAAATTGTTGAAAAAGAAGAAAGACACTCTCTAATTCTGAAAATATTGAAAATTTCAGAAAAATCCAACGGTAGAATTATAGAGATATAGCTAAAGTTTCTTTGAAGTCATTCAGTTCAAAGAAATTGGTCACTCAATTTTACATCAGCCTTTTTAAAGATTTGGAGCCTATGCTGATCCTCCCTGGCGCCAAAGTCGACTTTCGTGTTTATCTAAAAGTCTTTTTGGCCTGAATTCTCTTTGTCTTGCTTTTCATTCTGCGCACAGTGAATAATGGTTGACAATGAGTCTTTAAGATGATTTAACTTCCAAAGCTGTTCATGAACTTTTGAATAAAAAGAAAATCGCTGTAATTTTGAAAATAATCAAGATGGAACCCCACTTTTGATACTGCTGTTCTGTCAGGGGTTGCGCCGGTTTAACTGAAATTAATCAGTTGCAAAAACTTCAAAACCGTGCTGCTAGGATAATAACAAATAGCAGCTTTGATGCCCCATTAGACCTCTTATCAAAGGGATGGGATGGAAGACCGTTGACGAACTGATTACCTGTGAATCTACAACAATGGTCTTTAAGTCCCTGAATCAACTGGCTCCACAATACCTTTGTGACCTTTTCACACGAAATTCACTCTGCTCATCATATAGCCTTCGTAATACGGGGACCGACCTTAGGTTACCGAAGAAAAGGTCATCAAATGGCCTGAGATGTTTCCCATATAGAGGTGCAAAATTATGGAATGGCCTGTCAGCCGAGTCAAAGCAGGCAACCTCCTTGTATAGTTTCAAGAAAACTATTTAAAAACTGTTTCATTTTGATTTTAGGTTTGAATTTTTAACTTCATTGTAAATAGGTTCTGAACATTGTAAATAAGGTTTTATAGTTTAATTTATTTAATAGCTTTTTACTTTGTTTTCTAAATTGTAATTTAACGTTTTTATGGGAGGGCCCCTTGAAAATCAACTTGTTGAAGGGCAACCCTCCTTAAATGTATTAAATGAAAATGAAATGAAATGAAATGAAATGAAATGAAATGAAATGAAATGAAAAAAGATATCAATAGTTGCCAATAAAGATTTGTATCCAAAAATTTTTATAAAGCTGAGATTTTATTCCAGCTGTTGTTTGAAATTTTGTAATTTGATAAACAGAGTAAGTATACACTCTTGATAATAATATTCTAGATGCAAGAAAAGCAGGCGGCGAAAGAAAAAGAAAAGAAAGCAAAGGAAAGGTATAAACATTTAACAACGAATGAATGAATTTACTTGCTATAATATCTTTTTAATCTCTTTATACCGGGTGTCCCAAAAAAGTCACAAAAAAGTCACCAAAAAGTCACCAAAAAGTCACAAAAAAGTCACAAAAAAGTCACAAAAAAGTCACCAAAAAGTCACAAAAAAGTCACAAAAAAGTCACCAAAAAGTCACAAAAAAGTCACCAAAAAGTCACAAAAAAGTCACCAAAAAGTCACAAAAAAGTCACAAAAAAGTCTTTAAAAAATCACCAAAAAATGATTAACAAACCTAAAATTTTCTTTTTGACTTGTTTTGGCATGGACCCAAACATATTTGTAGGTGATAAAATGTTTGCTTTTGATACAACAATGTAGAAAAATTACACATTGAAAAACTTTATTTTGAGCAATACTTTTTAAGCAAAATACTCAATCTTGCCTAAGAGTCAATATTTTCAGATCTTCAAAATTTTCAAAAGTCTCCAATAATAGTGTGCATTCCTTTCTGTCATTTATGACCAAACTAGAAGCTTTGCATGCACAATGAAATTCATCTGGCAAGCATGAGTACTTTTTGCAGTATGATTCAAAACCAGGTAGCTCTAAAAAGAGCTAAATTTGCTCATTTTAAAACCAATTAGTACAAGATCAGCATGTCTGGGAAACCAATTCGGTCCTTGATCTACTTGGCAAAAAAAGAAAATTGAAGATCGGTGTTGTAATCAAATTTTGGTGATTTTTCAAACTTGGGTACTTTTTTGGGACAGCCGGTAGTAATAGTGACTAAATGCATTTATCTAATGGAAGATTTTCTTTTCTTTATACATATACTATTGGGCGAATCACAAAAAAAAAACGCTCGCTGATTGAATGGCTACTGTTTCATGATTATCAAAGCAAAGATTTCGCAACATGTATGTTTTTCATTAGTGGAAATGTTCGAATAGCTTGCAAAATTTACCTGACTGAAATCAGTTACCCCATTCTAAAATTACGATGAATTTTCTCAAGAAAGCCTCTTCCAGAAACACTCAAAACAGGCCTAAACTCACGACCAAATTTTCAAACATTCTGCCTTACAGCAATGACTTGAATTGTTTCAGTGCACGTGTTATCCTCTTGGAGGGAGAGCCATTGCTAAAGGGCAGAATATTTGGTCAGTTCAGTTCAGTTCATATATATTAATAATTCCACTACATACAATTTAATAATAACCAATAAAACTACAAGGAAATAAGACAATGTGCAAAAGAGATTAATACAATGATACAATATAAAAATACAAAAGTGGGGAAAAATTGTATTCAGGGAATTACTTGAAGGAGGAGCTCTCTCAATAGGTAAACTAATCGAGGAGAGAGCCCCCCTAATCGAGGAGAGAGCCCCTTGGTCGTGATTTTGGGCCTGTTTTGCAGGTTTGTTGAAGGAGCTTTCTTGCGAAAATCCGTTATAAATTCGGAACGGAGTAGCTTTTTTAAGTGAGACAGATTTAAAAGCATATATGAACATATCCACTATTGAAGAATATACTTGCCAATGTTATTTCCTTGATACCTAGGGAGCAGTGGCCTTTCAAACGGGGATTTTTTTTACTCACCCGTTAGTTCAAACGCTTTCGCTATTGTGTTGATGATTTTATGTGCCTTTTCGATTTATTGGTACTGAAAGGTAATACAGTTGAAACCCGCATAAAAGAACCTAGTTTTATATGAGGCTGATGTTCCATGATTAGAACTTTTTAAGCAAGAACCCATCCCACATGAGGCTGAAATTTCTAAAGGTTCTTATATATAGAAAGAGTTTAAAAGATGGTACTCAAGGGTGGAAAAAATATTATAATTTCTGGGACCAAAAAACTCTTGAAAAGTTTCTGCGAGAACCAAATATGCCAAAAACGTCCACTTTGTGAGAGGTCATAGTATGTAATACATTAACAAGATTTTGAATGTTGATTATAAATTTGTAATTGTAGTCACAATTATAAATTGTACTTTAGCACATTTGGTTACTTTCTTAGCTGATTACTTTCTGAGTCATAAAAAATGACTCAAAACTTCCTTTGTCTGAAAACAGTTGTAGAAACAGTGGCTTCCTTTGGTTGAACAACGTCAAATTTTCCAGAGACTTGTTTGAATTGCAAAGAGAAAATTGGGAAGTTTACGTTGTGTTAGAAAGTTAATTTCCCCCTTTTTTCTTTCAGAATCCCTTTCCTTCTTCTTTGCATTCCTTTCTTATTTCTTTCTGGTGACCTGAAAAACTTTCTGGGACCATTGGTGCTGTGGTCCGCTATTTTTTCCACCCCTGATGGTACTTTACTTGAAAACTGCAAAATCTTTCGTAATAAGCCTTTATGGAAAGAAATATATTGAAAAACTATTCAAGTGATAGAAGAAATGCACTGGCATGTATAAAAATATATTTGCACTGTACCAACTATAAGCAACTTTGCAACTTTTTAAGAACCTTACAGGCTGAACTTGGTTATGGTATCTGTTGATCAAGAACCTTACCTTATTCAGGCTACCTGAAGAAAACTTAGGTTCTTTTATGCGAGTTTCTAATGTACGGTGTCTTACTATATGCTTTTGTTTGTTTGTTTGTTTGACTGATCTGTCCTCGCATGAACTCCGAATGCTACGAAGTCAATAATCATTCTGAATTTGTTTCCATTTTTTAAGATATGAAGCAAAGATCGAAGCAGAGATTGCCGTTTACGATCCTTGGGGAAAGTCTGGAGGGGGAGCACCATTAAAAGACAAAACAGGACACATGATAGGTAAGCTCGGCTTTGTTCCTAATGTACCATCTAATATTCTGATTCTAAATTAACCCATGATTCTCGTACAGGGTGTCTCAGAAAAAAGTATACAAATGTTGTATTCAAAGCTAATCAATTTCAAAATGCTCCTCGATAGGTAACTTGAGCATAGATACCTCGTTTGTTGATAATGGAGCTTTTAGTTGAAATATTAGTGTTGAAAGTTCAAATTTGCTCCATAGATACCTCGTTTGTTGATAGTGGAGCTTTTTGTTGAAATATTAGTGTTGAAAGTTCAAATTTGCTGTCACCTCCAAGGCACAGCTCTGGCGCTTTGGCCTAAGCAAATTCTTGAAGCACAGCAAATAAATGAATAACGTCCTTGACAAAATTTGAAAAAACCTAAGATCATATCACATTCTGTTTGCTAGAAGTCACCCATAGTGAGCATAGGTTCCAAATCTTTAACTCAGCGTAAAAAGGTGGGTGTAAAATTCCACGACCTATTTCTTGTATCTATAATTCTACCGTTGGCCTTTCCAGAAATTTTGAATATTTTTCGAAATTACAGTGTATCTTACATCTCAACTTATTTGAAGATGCGATGTCATCAAATTTCTAAATCATAAACCAGATGAGTGACAGACTTTTGCTGGATACCATATTGTAGGCATTCATAAACTATGGTTTTCTTCGAAATTACTTCATGTTGCGTCGAACAGTTTAGAAATTACAATGGTTTTGAGTTTTTTTGAAAAATTTTCTTGAATTCTTGAAAAAGAAGAACAACACCACTCTAATTCTAAAAATATTGAAGATTTCAGAAAAGTGCAACGGTAGAATTATGGAGAAACAGGTAAAGTTTCTCCGAAGTTATTCAGTTCAAAGAAATAGGTCATTAAATTTTACACTAGCCTTTCTAAAAATTTGAAACCTATACTCCCATAGTGCCACTTTTCATTGTTCTTTAATTTTCGATTTAAATTTGGATGTGCTTCATGAGAACTGGCTCAGTCCAAAAGGCTAATGCTCGGTTTAGGACGTAGAGGCAAAGCCGAACTTTCAATATTAATATTTCAGCTTTCAAAGGACCAATGTCAGCAAATGAGATATCTACGTTCCATCAACAATCGAGGAACATTTTGACGTTGATTTGCCATTGATTAGAGCTAAATTCTCATCGCTGGAACCAACCAAACTCTGTATACATTTTTCTGCGACACCTGGTACAATCAAGGGTGTTGGAACACCCATGCTTTGAACTTATAGATGAATATGAATTCAATATAATTGTCTGTTTCAGAAAGAAGGTTTACAAATGACAAGCAAATCCTCCACGAAAATCGAACGTAGAATTCATGTTTCCACACAAACCCCTTATGAGCATTTTCCTTACATTTGGGTCTGCAAGGCGAGTGATTTTACCAAACAAAATGTTCACATCTTAGTCAGCCTTTGATTGACAGATTAACATTTTAATTTTTGAAAATCGGTCTTGTTATTTTATTCCACAGCCAACCAAGCTTTTTAACTTTTTTGATTCGCCCGGTGGTAGTGTAAAACATCTTATTTAATAGAATTTCCTTCATTCTTTTATTTCAGCTGATCTAAGGACTCTACATAAGTTCAACGAAGAAGGAACAATCGTATCCCCAAGGAGCGACCCAGCTGCCTATCTCCAATCACAAGTTGCCTCTGGTTTGCCACAGGACAGTCCAGTCCTAGCTGCCCTTGGCGGTGATCTTGGACTACAGAATATTGAAAAGGCAGCTATTCAGCAGTCTCCTAGAGGTTTGTGTATCGTAGTTTTTTAATTATCGAAAGAAATGTAACATCGTTTGCTTTGGTCTCAAATCTACAAAAAAGTGATGCAATGATGAGGTGATGATTTTAAAAAGGAACTGCCGGGTGTCTCAAAAAGTACCCCCTTTTCATTTGATAAAGCAGCAGAGCGATAAGACATCGGTACTTTCGGGTGACACAGCAAAATTTGTTGATCTTCAACGTGAATGCACATACTTTGCATTTTAAAGTCTTCCACCAAACATCCAAGATGCGAATTCGCAAAGTCAAAATCTCGAGTGCATCAGAAATGAGAAGTTTTGAAAAAGAGAGTAGCCATGAATTGATATCACGGGCATTTTGCATTTGCAGGACTGTAATTTTCAGCTTTAATTTTTCAGTTCTTTTTGTTCCAGAGGACTGTATTGGGAACGATTATTTTGAATTTGTGTGTTGTTTTAATACTGAAAGTGAATTGGATTTAGAAGTAGCATAGGGCTCAAATCTTTCAAATCTTTTAAGAGGTCGTTGTAAAATTCTATTGCAGTTTTCTTTGAATTGAGTGGCTTGAAACGAGCTTATGGTACTTTGCTGTAAATCTGCCGTGGAGATTTTTAATATATTAATTTTTTTCAAAATGGTGGCAATTTGATTATTTTTGAAAAAATTCATGGAAAATTTTGAAAAAATTCAAATCATCATAAATCCTTAACTAAGAACCATTATATAACCTTCAAGAAAACCTTCGTTTGCGAAGGTCTACAATATGATGCCAAGCAGAAATGTGTAGCTTTTCTACTTTAGGATTTAGAAATTTGATGACGTCATAGCCTCAAATTTGATAAATGCACCCATATTGAAATTAATCAAGATATCAATAGATTGCCACGGCAGATTTACAGCAAAAACCCTAAGTTCCCTCATAGCCATTTATTTCAAAGAAAACTGCAATAGAATTTTACACCGACCTTTCTACAGATTTGAGGCCCATTTTTTTCAAATCTTATTTTAAATCAAGAACCACCACCATAATAATAATAATCATCATCATCGTTATCATTTTGGATTATGCTGCCACAATGGTTCAAAGCTCTTAGAACTCTGGAAGCTCAAGACCCCTTAGAACTCTGGAAAAAATATGTAATCAGTGATTGCCTTGATCACTCCATAGCGCTGCCCTTGCAGTTAGGTACCCAACCTGTGGTTTTCATTCATTCATTCATTCATTCATTCATTCATTCATTCATTCATTCATTCGTTCATTCATTCATTCATTCATTCATATATTTATTTAAAGTTGGTATTTACACAGTTTTAGAAGAATAAAGCTAATTTACACCAACTGTTTACAATAAACCTAAAGTAATACATGCTAATTTACAATCAAAGGAATTCAGTGTCTATTTGCAAATGGTAAAAAGGCAACTATTTCCATCCCAAGTTTTAAATTCTTCTTTGAAAGGTGCAACAGGCGCTATATTCTTTACATCATCGTTTTGGGTATTCCACAGCATAGCTCCCCTAAATCTGACGGAGTTTATCCCATATTGTGGTAAATATACTTAGCATAGCTTACCTTTGCATTACAGTTGTATTTATCACCTTTCCAGCATCTAATTCACTGTTTAAAGTTGGAAGACTTGCTTGAGCCATTTACCAAGAATTGTGAATTCTCTTTCCTAAGGTGTTGGTGGAGAGCAGCCGTATGCTAGAGGAGTAGCATTGAAGGAGCTACAAGGAGAGGGCAAGGTAATATAAAGACCAGTTGAGTGGTACAAAGGTTGAGAATAGGTATTTGTAACGAAATTGTCTGCAGAACGCTTTATTTGACACAGGTCTCATCAACTGAAGAGAGAACAGGAAATATAGACCAAGGCAGCAACCGTATTTGAAATTAACCAAATCAGAAACACTTTCAAACGCCGGGCCTTTTTTGACTCACCCGGTATGTGAACAAGTTTATTGTGTCTTCTGACTGGTTAATAGCTGCTAATTTCCCATGAGTGCATTTTCAACATAGACATTAAGTACTGTGTCACATGGTTGCGAAATAGTAGAAATACTTTCCTTCTTCTAACCCGTTTCCTTTTAACCTTGTTCCCAGTAATGTTAGGGATTCTTTTTTGTTTGATATTTTATATCTTTGATTGCAGAATAGAAGAACGTTTTATCAGTTTCCAAAAAACTTGCACAAGTATTTTTCGACATCAGAATTTACAAATATCTTGAATAACGGTTTTTCTCGTCTTCTAGAATCTCAGTCAGAAAACAGAACAAGCGCAATATCAAGAATGCTTGAAGCAACAGGTATATTTGTATTTGTATATTTGTTATTTATCTCCGCCTTAATTTGATTTGATTTGATAAGAATCTTTAAAGAGGATGCCCCCATCACCAAGAGGTGCTTTTTATGGGGGTCCTCAAAGTAAAATTTTCAGTATGTAGTTGCAAGTAATTACAGCAATCAAAAGCAAACAGTCTAAACCTAATATAATTTTGTACAGCGGAAAGCGATTAAAATATTCTAAATTGTTCATTGAATTCTTTAAAAAACAGTATGAAGATCTTTGTTTCCTCTCAACTAGTTCTTGAATTCGGTAAAGTAAAGATTTTTCTACAATTGTCTTCTAGATCGAAGAAAAGAAGCGCCTCAAGGAAGAAGAAGAACGGAAACAAAAGGAGGAAGAAGCAAAAGAGGTAACCACACATTTTCCTTTATCGTGAGTTAAGTCCCCGCATATAAGAAATGGACATATAAGAAACTGCAGCCTGCCATCATGAAAAATATTTTCTCCTTCATAAGAACCTAGACATCCTGTTTTTTGTAATTTCTTACTAATGGTTAGAATTTTTAAATAAGATTCATTGTAATATCAAGGTTGCTTTTCAATCACTCAAATTTGATATTAGAATACATGAAATAATGCATCACTATTTAGATACTTAGACTTATAATGCTTTATACCTTTGCATGTATTCATATTCAATCTGGTTCAAGAATTTGAGAAATGCTATTTAACAGAGGAAAGCACCAAATAGGAAAGGGAAGGCTCTTAATGCACATATAAGAAATCTGCCAGCCTCTTGTACAACTATTCTCTTACATATTCATACACAGCATGATGCAAAATTTTGAGTTTCCTACATGCGGGGACTTACTGTATAGGAACAGTTTTCCAAAGGCTTTTTTATTTCATAATCTTTAGAATGAGAGTAGATCATGCAACTCTTGCCCTGAAAGTATGTGCACTATTCTTGTATGAAGCCAACAATTCCTCTGATATATTCTGCTTACAACTGATCTCCTTAGAGCTTCTGGTAGCGCAAACACCAACCCTGTGCGTTGCAAAGATCAATGTAAAATAATGATAATAATGATAATAATAATGATAATAATATTAATAATACTTATTTATTTATTTACGATTGGCTTGCAGCTAACTACTTCAAGCTAATTAAAGCCAACCATTAACAGAAACGAAAATTTGAAATTAAAGAATCCTAGTTACATCTTAACTGTACAACTAAATAAATATCTATGCAAACCCTAAATTATTTACAAATCTTTTGCACAATCTACAGTTGCAATTCCTAAATTGATGCTTTTTTATCTTCCGCTTAAATTCCGTCAAGGTATGAGACTCTTTTAGTTCTAATGGCAATGAATGCAAGAGTTTGTGTCCAGTGTACCTGATTATCTCTATACCATAAGTATTTGTTCGTGGAATCGGTAATGACGAGTTGTCATTACCTCTCAGTCTATAAGGGATTTTTTTCTCGACGAAGATTTCATCCATAAATTTAGGATTGAGATCCTAGCTTCCAAGTGACTAGAGACCGCGCCAATCTATCGTCTACACTCTTAGCACAGTGCCTGTGGTCTTAAATTGAGATTACCCTTAAAGAGAATCTAAGCATATATAAACCCTTGATACAAATAACCGTGCAAAGACGATAGGCTATGACACGTACCGCCCCATATTTGGGTAACTAATCTACGTCAACAAGAAATATTGATATCTGATAGGCTAAAATTTGACTGCAAATGGCTTGAGCCACTTTTATACGCTTACATTCCCTTTAATACTGTTTCTAAATACATTGTTTTCTTTTCGTCAAAAACATGAAATAGTCGAAGAAACGCTCTCCTTTCTTTACAGACAAATATTTTGATTGACAAGAACTGTTTTAAGTTCTTATCGGTTAAAGGTGATGTGTCCATATTAACAAACAGCAGATACCCAACCTGTTAACATCCATTGGATTTCAATGACTGTCACAAAGCAGCCTTTTATCCGTGATTGAAAAGAATTTCTTATGACCTTACTTCTTCGAAAAGAGGTTTGGATCGAGTGTCCAAATCTGGTAAATTTGGTGAAAGAAAACAAAACATGACCTCCGTTAACAGTAGAAACACTGCTAACTGTAGCAAAAGATCATTTGGATCTCAAAACACTTTCAGGAAGTTTTCAAACCACAACTTTGCTCAAATTGACTTACGAGTGGTTCATTTTATACACTGGCAAGTTTTATTCGCCTCTTGGCCTTGTTTCTCGTTATTTTCATTCATCGTTAGCTAATTTTGATGTGTAACATTTCAAAACAAAATGCGAACATACAATGGTCTCATTTTGCGAGATTGCAAATCGACGTTTGCTGTTTTTAACCATTGTTATTCACGTGAAGAAAAGTCAGCTAAAAATGAATGAAAATAACGAGAAACAAAGCAAAAAGACTGATAACACTTGCCTGTGTGTAAACTGAGCCATTGCTAACTCATTTTGTGCAGAGTAGTTGATAACAATTTCTCTAAAAAGTGTTGAGATCCGCTGCAACATCTTGCCACAGCTAGCAGTGTATCCACTAAGAACGGGGGTCCTGCTTTTGTTTTCCTTCCCAAACTTTACCAGATTTGGACGCTCGATCAAAACCTATTTCCTAAGAAGTAAAAAGGTCTATTGACCACACGGAGGCCTACTTATATGGACGCATTGCCTTTAATTGATCGAACTTAGTGAATCAGATGTGACTAGAGTTGCTTCGCTATTCGTTTCTGTTTTATTGTGTTCACTGACAGTATATTTGGTCTGTTCATGTAGAACCGTCGCCTGGAAGAAGAACGAATCAAGATGGAAAAGCAATTTTTGTTAGAGCAGGAAAGAGAACGACAGAAGGAACAAGAGGTTAGTGCATTGAAAGAATGTCAATATCTTTGATATTTCATATTTGATTCTTTTAAGGAGGGTTGCCCTTCAGCCGGAGCTGTTTTACAAGGGGCCCTCCACTTAAAAACGTTACTTACAATATAAAATTACTAAGAAATAGATTAAGTATAATATAAAAAACCATAGTGTTAAAAGCTTAATACAAATCTACAAGTTACGATAAAAGAAAAGAATCGCTATTTTCTAAATAGACTGTTTAAAACTATTTAAGGAAGATGCCTGGATTTCTAGACCACGGGAAGGAAAGGATATTCACTTTCTTTATTCATCGATCTAAAAAATTAAAAACTACAAAATAGATACCAGCCACAGCGGGGAAGGACAGTTGGTCATCCTTTTTTCTTTGTTCAGTATAAATGTTTACACCAACAAATTACTGAGGACACTACCTCCAATCTACTATACCACACTACAAGAACGGTACCAGGAGGAGCAAAATATCATCATCATCATCATCATTTAAAATGTTTATACAGGTTAAAAAGTTTCAGAATGATATCTGGTTTTCAAACTGACCTGTTAAAAAAGACCTAAGCTGCAAAAGGAAAACTAGTTACAATAATATTATTTACTCACAAAAGCCAGTAATTTACAGTATAATACAGTAAAATACGGTGAATGAATTAAAATACAAAGGAAAGCTACGTAATCCGACTTATTTATTAGAGCAAAATATCATGTCTACCCCCTGGGATTAACATCCACCTAGAATTTATGATCCATGGTTTATTTTTCTGCAGACGCTCCAGAAAAATGACGAGTTAAGGAAAGTAGCAGCACAGAAGAGAGAAGAAGCTGAGCGTCAAAGGCAGGAGATGGAAGAAGAGAGATTTAGGACAATACAGAGGAGATCATCGGAGTTTAGCAGTCCGAGAGTACTACCGGTAATTATATCTATTTGAAGTTGCTTTATCATAAGGAAAATACTTTAAAGGAGGGGGAGAGAGGGAATAGACCGTTTATTTATTCTAAAACAGATTATGGATCGAACGATATTTATACATTTTTATACGAAGTGCTCGAGCGTTCTCGCTTCTACCTCTGTTGTTCACAATCAAAAATTCTACAAAGTGCATAATAATATCGTTCGATTGAGACTCTTTTGTAGCATAGCCAAAATGTCTATTGTTAGTTTGTAAGTTAACTAAATTAAGGCAAAGTCGTTGTGATGAGATCGTTAGGTATCGAATTCTCATTCCTTGAGCACAGACCTTTTTGATGTAATAACCTTGCTTCCTCTTGTAATAACCTTGCTAAGCCATTTTGTCACAGTTTTTACTTGCTATTTTTTGCGGAGTTTCAATGGTGAAAATGTTGTTGCGCAGCTTTTGCACAGCACAAAGCCACCCATTGTCGACCCAAACGAATCTGTTAATGACAAACGAGGTTTTGGCCTCCTGTCATGTATCAGCTCCTTGTGTCTGCCCATGCTATCGAAGAGGAACGATTTTATGTTCTTGTCACTCTGCTACTTGCCAGACTTTAGATAATGACCTTGATATATCAGAAAAGAACTAAGGAACTAGGAAGGTTAGACGTATCATATGTGTAGATCTTATTTTT
>REGL01002218.1:35351-46818 GCA_004194395.1 Aurelia aurita complex sp. Pacific
TTTCTTTCTGGGAGCCAAAATATTTTCTGGGACCAATGGTCCCGTGGTCCGATACTTTTTCCACCCCTGAAAGCGACACAAAAGCAAAAACGACTATTCATAGGGTTACATATGAGCTGAGCATGTTCATGGTGCAGTAAAATACATATTTGAGGCACGATGCCATATTTCTAGCCATGGTTTCAATTATTTGTAAATCCATTCTGAGAAGTTGGCGGTGTGAGTTCGTCCTTCATATACAAGGTGTCCCGGAAAAGTTGTGCCCCTTGAAGGGTGAAACAGAAGTCCAAATTCCACCTGGTGTAAAATAAGCTTAAATCAGCAACCACTTGTCAGATTGATTCAATTGATGTCCTAAACTTTAAGTTCAAGCCTGGACAAGGCAACTGTGCTAGAAGACAGGGCAATTGAAGTTACAGCTCCTCCACAGCAGCCGGACAAACAGGCGAAACATTTTTGGGACACCCTGTGGATATTTTCGAACCTGTGTGCATAAAGCCACAAGACTCGAGTGCTGTGTGAACGGAAAGAATTCGTTTTCACATTTCGTTTTCGCATTTAATTCTTGCGGCTCATTTGCGCACTCTAGTCTTAAAAGGCTTTTTTCAGTAATTTATTTTGAGTGGGCAGGAAGTATTGCTGGCTACTTAAAGCTAATCTAAGCCCACTATGCATGCCGCAGTCAGGCATGGGACCCCTATTTTAACGTCCCTTCCGAAGGATGGCGAGGTGACTTGCGATGTCAAGCCTCCGAGGTCGCCCATCCGAAGTTTGACCACACTCGAACGAGCTTAACTTCAGTAACCTGAGGGAAACTGTATAAGCCGCTCGGCCATTCACCCCGCAAAGCTCCGATTTGTTTTCAAAATGCGATAACAGTGTAGCTAGGGTTATTTTTAATTGGCTTGTCCAAGCATGGGTAGTTAGACACTGCTGGTGTGCTTCTATGGAGGAGCGCTGGATAATATTTATCTGCGGAGGAAATATTGTTTATGATTCTATGGAGGAGCGCTGAATAATATGTATCTGCGGAGGAAATATTGTTTAGTACTGCGGAGGAGATATCAAAAGAACGAAGAGAGAAGAAAGAGAGAAGAATGTTTCTCTTTTCGTTCTTCGCTATCTCCTCCGCAGTACTAAACAATATTTCCTCCGCAGATACATATTATCCAGCGCTTCTCCATGGAAGCACACCAGCAGTGTCTAACTACGCATGATCCAAGCACAGCTGAGTACACAACTCTCAATTCATTCTCTCATTTACAGAGACATGCAAGCAAAACTTCACTACTTGAATCTGAAAGTAAATTCATCAACATGAATGACCCTGTAGATAGTTTCAATTCGCGGCTGTCAACTGCGAAAGCGAGGGGGAGATCGCCTGTGATTGCTGATGACGATTTACAAGTGGTAAGTAAGAAAAAGCGATGGTGTTAAAAGCAGTCTGTCCTCTTTGATGGATGAAAATAAACTCGATAAAGACATCTATTGTATCTTCCAGAATTTTGCGCTAATTTGCTTTATCCTTAGAAATCAAGGTCATAAAGGCTCGCTGATGCATGAATTTCAAGGCCACGTCAATAAGCAGTAACTATTAAGATCAGAACAATAGGGGACAGACTGCCTTTAACTCCTATCTGTTAAATTTGACAGCGTTATTCTGTCATAAGAGCTGTCTTTATTACAGGGTGTCCCAAAAAATTTGTCCGACGTTTGATTAGATATTAAAAAGTAACGAAATACTGAACGGGCTCCATGGTTAAATAACCATATTGTTAACGTTCAAAATTACTTTTGGACACCAGAAGCTAGCAAATCGGCTAAGTATTCATGGAGTTACGAGCTTTCGAAGTTCAAGTTTGTGCGAAAGCTGAAACCAGACGCCCCTGAATTGCATATTTTGTGAAAGTAGAATCTCGTTTATTCAAAGCAAATCAAATGGAATTTCAAAAGCATTTTCGATAAACTATCTTTTTACAGCATTGAATCAAGGTTATGGATGCTGAGAGGAAACCTGTTCCGCACAATTTGGAATTACCCCGTCTCTCATTGGTTCAGTTTTCATTCCATGTTTTTAGATACTTGCATTCTTAAGTAAATTTTAGCAACGAATAAAAGAATTAAATAACTTTGGAAATCCTATTTGGTTTGCTCTGATATCAACGAGAGGTAAAACATTGGACAGTCTTCTTTTACCTCGATTTTAGGACGTCTTTTTCGAAAACCAGTCAGTTAGGGGCGTCTGGTTTCAACTTTCGCACAAAGTTGAACTTCAAAAGCTTGTAACTCCGTGAATTCTTAGCGGATTCGCAAGATTATAGCGCCTGAAATTAATTTGAAATCTAGCAAAGAGCCTGTACATTTTATTGTTATTTCTTAACATTTAATCAAACGTCGAACAATTTTTCTGGGACACCCTGTAGCATAGGTTCCAAATCTTTAAAGAGGTTGGTGTAAAATTCAATGATCTGTTTCTTTGCACTGAATTACTTCAAAGAAACTTTAGCTATTTCTCTATACTTCTACCGTTTAACTTTCCTGAAATCTTCAATATTTACAGAATTAGAGTGTTTTTCTTCTTTTTCAAGAATTCAAGGAAAATTTTCAAAAAAACTTAAAACCATCGTAATTTCTAAACTGTTTGACGCAACATAAAATAATTTCGAAGAAAAAAATAGTTTATGGATGTCTACACTATGGTATCAAGCAAAAGTCTGTCACTTTTCTGGTTTATGATTTAGAAATTTGATGACCTCACATCGTCAAATGAGTTTAAATGTAAGATACGCGGTAATTTCGAATAAGAATCAAAACTTCTGAAAAGTCCAACGGTAGAATTAAAGATAAGTATCTAAACTTTCTTTCAAGCCATTCAATCAGAAGAAATAGGTCATATAATTTTACACCCACCTTTTATCGCCGAGTTAAAGATTTGGAAGCTATGCTGTCTTTATTAGGTTTGGTTTCCATATACGTAGCTAGTTGCATATTGTGGTAATGGTATTAAAAACTCAAAAAGATATGACGAGAAAGATGACAATAGTTGCTGTTTTACTGTACAAAGATTGATGAAATGTTCATTTCCATTGTCATATTTCTCAAGATGACGTCGCATGTTGCTCACGACTAGTATTTTGAGACTTAGTGCTTGTAAGCATAGCTTCAAATCTTTAACTCCGCGATAAAAGGTGGGTGTAAAATTCTATGACCTATTTCTTCTGACTGAATGGCTTGAAAGACAGTTTAGATACTTATCTTTAATTCTACCGTTGGACTTTTCAGAATTTTGAATATTTATCGAAATTACAGCGTATCTTACATTTAAACTCATTTGACGATGGGAGGTCTTCAAATTTCTAAATCGTAAACCAGAAAAATGACAGATACTTGCTCGATACCATAGTGTAGACATCCATAAACTATTGTTTTCTTCGAAATAATTTCATGTTGCGTCAAATAGTTTAGAGATAACGATGGTTTTAAGTTTTTTTGAAAATTTTCCTTGAATTCTAAAAAAAAGAAGAAAAACACTCTTATTCTGTAAATATTGAAGATTTCAGGAAAGTCCAACGGTAGAATTATAGAGAAATAGCTAAAGTTTCTTTGAAGTCATTCAGTTCAAAGAAATAGATCATTGAATTTTACACCAACCCGTTTAAAGATTTGGAACCTATGCTGTGCTTGTAGGTTGTGTGATGCACAATGAAAATATTCATGCCATTTTACAAGGAAATATTATGCTTTAATTCTTGTGATCGATGCATTAGCTTCATCCTTTTCTCTACCAGTGCTTCTATTTATTCGCCATATCGGTATTTAGCATTGTCGCACCTCGTGAGGACTTGTCTCTTGCAAAATTATAAGGTCTTGGAGACGCATGTACCCTTTTCAGGACCTATTGTAAGTGATCAAATCTGTTTAAAAATATTATATTCCCTGGTAGCAAAATGAGAATAGGATTAATGCAGTTTATTAGACTAATTACATGGCCGTAGTTTCGCTATTTATGGGCTAATGTCGGTCCAGTATGAGCGGTCGCGGTTCGGTGTAAGTCTTGCACTGTCTGCAAATGCTGTCATCCCGCACGGAAATTGCCCTGTCATCCCGCACGGAAATTACCACAAACATTGTTCTTATCATTTAGGATGCATATCTTCAAAAACCGGGTACGCCAGGAGGGGTATCTGTTAACTCAATGACATCACAAGCAATCGAAGAAATGGCTGCCAAAAATGAAGCCAGGTTGAAGAGATTACAAAAGGATAGTAAGCGAAATGGTAGGTGAAATTTTTATTATCTCCTATTTAAAACGTCAGACTTAGTGAATTCATGCAAAACAAGATTGTATAAATTGTTACTGCAATTGTCTTTGCATTGGATAGCTTAAAAGGAATTTTAGGTACTTGGATATAAGTTTGTTGCTGCCAGCTTCGATATCTTGATTACCTTAAAGGACAAGTCCGGGGTTTCTACAATGAATGTCAAAAAGCAACCTTATCAACTGCCGAACATCACTTGTGACTTCTTTCCACGTTTTGTGACCTCTTTCTGCTGTAAATTCGTGCAACATTTTTCGTAAGTTAGGCCCAATGCCGTCGCCATTTTGTAAAACGCGATAAAATGGCCAGCCTCGGTTTGGAGGTTCGATTTTGACGTCGGAAATTACTATGAGAGTTCCATAAGAAAACAGCCTCGGTCAGGTCGAAGGCGAAGTGGGTGAAATGACGTCATGAATAATGACGTCATTTCGCTCATTTCGCAGATTGCAATACGTAATTTCGCAGATAAAAGACAGAGAAGGTTTGAAAAGAGTGCTACACACCATTCACAACATTGTAATCTTTCATTTTATGAACAATTATTCCAACCCCGGACTTGTCCTCTAAGCGGGGAAACTTCCGCGGGAAAAAACTTTTGCGTTTTTTGTGTTTTTGACCGCAAAATTCCCAAAAATGCTCTAAAATATGAGATTCGCAAATTTTTCCCGCAAATTATGTTATTTTCACAAATCGCGAAAGTTAATTCTTGCGAAAGTTCCAACGTTGGCCGATTCGTGAAAGCTAATTCCAAAATTTCGCATGTTTTTCTACTCGTGAAAGTTTCTTCTCGCGAAAATTTCTTCCCTCAAAGTATGTTCAAAATTACAACATCTTTATTTTTCAACTACTTTGAGGTTCTTACATCATCGAATCCCTAAATCGTAAATCAGAGAAGCTGGTAATTCAGTTTAACACAATTATGGAATATCATAGATCATAAACTATGGTTTTCTAGAAGATTCTACCATATTTGCTCTAGTGCGCATTTCAGAATTTACAATGATTTAAATTTTACTTAAAATGTTGCATGAATTTCTTCAATGTACCCTGTTTGTTGTCACAGCAATACAATTATAGTCAAGTACTAAAGGTACTTCACTTTGCTGTACTTTGAGGGAGTGAGTGGCCGAGCGGCTTATACAGTTACTGTCAGGTGGCTGAAGTTAAGCTCGGTCGAGTGAGGTCATAGGTGACCTCAGAGGCTGGACCTCGCAGCTCACCTCGTCATCCTTCGGAAGGGACGTTAAACTAGGGGTCCCATGCCTGGATGCAGCATGCATAGTGGGCTTAAATTAGCTTCAAGTGGACTTGCTACAAGCCTCTCTCGCAGAAAAACGAGAGGAGGAAAAAATTGAGAGAGACTTGTAATACTTGGTGAGCTGAGTTGCTGGTTGGACAGGATCATGTCCAGTCGGTATCCTTTGACAAAAGGCAATATCCAATCATTTGCTTAGAAATAACAATGATGCAAAAGACTATAAGGGGAGTCACCTCTGATAGTCTGATCATATGGTCTGATACAAGAGCGTGGCTCTGCGATGTTCTTTGGCAATGGAAAACGTAAGGCTCGATAGCTCATGAATATTAATGAGCTTGCCAAGTATAACAAGTCTCTCTCGCTTTTTTTCCTCCAATTTTTTCTGTGAGAGAGACTTGTAGCAAGTCCAGCTTCAAGCAGCTGGAAATATTTTCCTGCCAGTCAAAATAAATTACTAAAAGAGGGTCATTCTTCAAGCTTATCGTCCTTGCCTATCTAAATCATCAAGATTGGCCAGAAGTTTCTCAGAATTTTATTTTTCTTCGAAATTGAAAGTTTTTCGTTTCTTCATATCATTTTCTTAATTTTTAGTTGCCACACCTGACGATCCTGAAGGCATAGTTGATGACTTTTTACGACATTCAGCTAAGGAGTAAGTAAGTGATATACCTTTATTCTTTCTTTAGGCTCGTCGTCGCGTGTACTCGGTCTGCTGTGAGTTTTATGATCGAAAACTTTACGGAGTAGCAAAATTTTGGCCAAGATTGTTTCCAAAAAATTGTTCGTCCAAAATCTAATAGTTGCTAAAAAATTTTGGATAATTTGTTCGACTGCAATAATTCTCTTGATCAAAACGTACTAGATTTCGATTTATTTTTATCTCGAGAATGTAGTATTAATCGTAAGGAAATGATTTGTTTTTGGCGGAAAGTTTGTTTGTCGAACTTTGGAATGGGCTTATGGAAACGCAGCCAATAGATAAGTATTATAACTATGTTCGCCGAGATCTTGTTTTTGGTCCTATTGTTGGCATACCCTCACTTTTATAGACATGCTCTTCAATTTAATTTGCTACCGCGTGAACCAAAAAAACCTCCCATCTTGAGGATTCGTTGCACCAAAAATGCTGGATGATCTGCAATCTTTTCTCTCGCATTTTTATGAGCACTGACGATACAACTAAATGCGACTCTGCAAAAATTTAGTTGCTGCAAAATGCACGAAAAGGGCCTCGATTGCAGCGGAAAGAAACTCCGTCAAATCTTGAGACGGCTAGTGTAATTGTCTACTTTGCTACCGGGTGAGTCAGAAAAAAGGATCCCCGCTTGGAAGGCCACTGCTCCATGAATATCAAAGCAATAATATTGAAAAATGTCTTGTTTTATTGACAATGTGTTCAATTAGGTTCAGTAATTTACCCGGCCTTAATCGGCCATTCTTTCCCTAGGATATGGGTGATTTTCTGCAGAAAGCCCCTTCAAAAAAACTGCAAAAACGAATGAAAACAATGAGCACATTTTCCTACCTAAAATTGATGACACTCACATAAATTCATGTATTTTGTCCTCTTGGGAGAATGGAATCTCCCTGAATAGGTCATCGATACCAGGGGGAGGACTTGTTCATCCTCCCAAGAGGATAGCACGTGCTAAAGCGTTCATGATTCATTGCTGTAAAAAAAAAAAAAAAAAAAAAAAAAATGGGCACGTTTTGAAGGTTTTTTGAAGAGGCTTTCTGGAGAAATCCCTCATAATTTCAGAATGGAGTGGCCGATTTCAGTCAGGTAAATTTCATAGTAGATTTGAACATTTCTACCATTAAGCTATATATTTGCCGATATCATTGTCTCGATATCCAGGGAGCCGTGACCTTTCAAACGGGGATTCTTTTTTCTGACTCACCCGGTATAATTCTACCGTTGGACTTTTCTGTTGTCTTGACAACTGTTTAAGTTACAGCTTACTGCTTACAGCTTACAGCTTACTTTACATTGCAATTCATTCGAGGTTGTGATATGATCAAATTTCTAAATCGTAAACCAGAAAAGTGACAGACTTTTGCTGAATATCATATTGTAGACATTCATAAACTGTGGTATTCTTGAAAATTACTTCCTCAAATCACGTTTCCTCAAAAAGTTTAGAAATTAGAAAGTCTTTAAGTTTGTCCATGATCCTTTGCGCATCGAATAAAGGAACTTCGGCAAGAAATTACTTTCATATCATACAATGGGCTGCACAACAAGGACATATTTTGCAAGACAATAGCACGAGTTGCTTTTGATTGACACCGCAATTCAAAGCGATCAGCGATCGCAGACAAATGGAATTATCTCAACCAGTAATTCAAAATAAGCAAAGCCGCAAAAGTTTCTCTGAAACCAAGTTACCTGACTCGCTCGTTGAGCATTCCAGAAATTGTTTTCAAAGGCAAATACGAGCAAAGATCGAAAGAAGAAGGATATATCTACACATCTGCCTCGGGCATTTAATTTGTTTGGTTCAAAAGCCGATTGGGAGGCGATTCAATTCTCTAATTTGTTTGGGTGTGATTAAAACATTTACTGCTGACCATCTGAACCAAAGAAATATAATGCCCGAGGTAGATATGTAGATGTATCCTTCTTGTTTTGATATATGCTCATGTTTGCTCTTCAAAACAATTTCTGCAATGCACAAGCAGCGAGCTAAATACCTGGGTTTCAGAGAAACTTTTGCGGCTTTTTGGTTTTGAATTACTGGTTGAGGGAATTTCCTTTGTCGGCATCGCTTATCGCTTTGAATTCAAGTGTCAACGAAAGCAACGCTTGCTATTGTGTTACAAATCTGTCCTTGTTGGGTGACAAAGGAACATATACGAGAATGAGTCTTTCAGTCTGGAAATATTGAGGATTTCAGTGCAGTCCAACGGTAAAATCAATACAAAGTAGCTTAAATTTAAACCGTTCAGTCCAAAGATCGGAGTATTAGCCATTTTCACTACATGCTTGCTCTGACTCGCTGACTGTGGAAAAAGGTGAAAAGTCAGCGCCCTAATCCTCCGTTTGAATTTGGTTTATTTCAAAGATGGTTTCTTTTCATATAGTGACGACCGACCTCCGACAAGACAATCAGAGAAAAGCTTACCTTCAAACTCTCAAATGAAAAACTGAGTGTAAATATAGTAAGAGTTTTAAAAAACAGAAATGTTGATAATAGTATTATTTTAAAGGAATTGAGTCCATATAAATAGCTGAGCGTTAACGCTATCCTGAAGTTTTGCTGACAAACCGCTGATAGCCCTTTGTTATCTTCCAATAATAGTGCTAGTGGTTACCAAAGGCTTCTTAATCCTTGCAATTTCCTCAGGAGTTTCTTTGGTTTAATTTCAATAGCGATTAAATCACAACTGTTTTGAAAAGAAGTTGATATTGGTGATGAACGTGCTATTTATGCGGACTCAATGTCTTTTACTGCACCAAATCTTTATTGGTAGGCGTGAGGAAATTTATTTATTACTACCGGATGTTCAGTTATCTGGAAAATCGAAGTACCTAGAGTAGTGGAAGGATTTGAATGAATTGATCTTTGCTTGATAGCAGAACGGCTGAATTATCTCTTTGATTTTTCTCGCATTTCTATGAGCAAAGAAAATGCACGTAAACTCGACTTTCACGAAAAAAATTTGTGTGCAAAATTGCTGAAAAATGGTCTAACACATCAGATCAATTGATGAGGAATCTCTTACACGGAAGACTACACAAGAGCATGAAATATTTCCCAAGAGTTATAGGGAATTACTTCTTGAACAAATACTACGGATTTTTGATCGGTAGAGAAATAAATTTTTGAACAAATACTAAGGATTTTCGATGTAATGGCAATGAATGTGCAGACGACATCCTTGTAAACAGCTGTGTAATGTGAGGCATTTTACAAACAATGATTTTCATAAAGTCGAATTAACATATTTCGTGCACGATAAAAATGACAAAATACTTCAGCCTTTTTGCTATCAACCGAAATTCAATTCAGTCATATCCATCCGTTACTCTGAGGCCCCGTTCAGACTGCCCCGTTTTTGTACAAAAGCGGAGAGAACAACCTCCGTTTTTGTGAAAATGTTCACACTGATCCGCACAAAAACGCCACAAAAACGGAGGTTTTCGAAAACGCTATCAATAGTGGATATCCACAAAAACGGAGGTTTTTGAAAACGCACTTGATCAATGTGAACGCACAAGAACAGAGCTTTTCTCTCCGTATTTGTTATCAGGCGGATCAATGTGAACGGACAAAAACGTATGTTTTCCCCTCCATTTTTGTTCAAAAACTGAGCAGTGTGAACATGTAGCTTGGATGCCACAAAAACGGATATTAACAAAAACGGAGCAGTGTGAACGGGGCCTGAGTACTACCTGGTGAGTCGAAAAAGGGCCCGGCGTTTGATAGGCTACTGCACTCGGAATATATAAGCAGTTATATTTTGTAATATCTAGATCAATAGCTAACATGTTCAATAACTTTTAGAATTTTTCCTGGCTGAAGTTGGTCACTCCGTTCAGATTTTGCAAGGGATTTTCTAAAAATAGTTCCTTCGAGAAACTTTAAAACATGCTAAAATCATGAGCAAATTTCCCTGATATGTTTACCTTACAACAATGACTTATGAACGCTTTAGCACGTGCTATTCTCTTGGGGGAATGAAAAGATCTTCCCGTGGTTTGGTATGAATAACTATTCAGGGGGATCCCATTCTCCCAAGAGGAAAGATACATGAATGCATGTAAGTGTCACTATTGCTAGGAAGGAAAACAAAGGGAAAGATTGCTCGTCGCTTTCATTCGTTTTTGCAGGTTTTTGCAAGGGGCTTCCTGCAGAAAATCTCTCATATCAACGAGAAAGAATGGCCAATTAAAGCCGGGTAAATTACTGAACCTAATTGGACATATCAGGAATAACACAAGATAGTTTTCAATGTTATTGCTTTGATTTTCAAACGCTGGGCCTTTTTATTGATTTTTTAAACTTATGAAATGTTTTGGCGCACGCCGTACTACCGTAAACTGATATTTGTTATGACGTTTTTGAAACTGCTGAGAAGCTGAAAACCTTCTCACTATAGGCCTGTTTAACTTTAGGCAAATCTGTCAGTGATTTCGTTAGGTAACTGATTTTCGTATTTATTGCTAAAATGAAAATTTTTGAGCTAACTTTGGCAGTTACATGCAGTTTGTTAGACATAAAGAAGCACACAATGGAAAAAGGTCTTCACTCTGAGCAATCCTTTTAGCTATTCTAAAAAAGGCTTTGAATCGAACGATATTTCGATATATTTTGTAGAATTTCGAATGTGCACAACAGTGATGGAAGCTATGACACTATTCAGTCAAGCTTTTCGTATCAAACTATACGAAAATATCGCTCGATACGCGCTCTTATCGAATAACTATGCGCATGCTAACCGGTTTTGTGTTGTACGGAAAAAATACAAAGCCCAATGTCTTTGTACTTTCATGTACAAGTACAAAACCGGTTGTGAGTTTTATTACCTGATGCCTTTTAATTTTGACTTACATCATTTAGTCAAACGCATTTCGTTTCTGTTATGTCGCTTGAATTTATTATAAATCTCACAGGCCTAAATCAGTTGCTGTGGTGACAAAAACGCGCACTTGTATCGTATTATGTAAGGCTGCAGGAAAACCGCTGGAATGGTGCGATTTACCAATATGGTTGGCCGAATTCTTGAATTGCCTCGTTTTTGAAACGTTAGTCAAGTAATAATGCTCGAATAGGGACTTTCAAGAAGAGCCAATTTCCCCCAAAAAGCAAAGGGTATAGCCTTACTTGGCCCAAAAATAAGGACTTTCAAAAAGAGCCAATTGTCCCCAAAAAGCAAAGGGTATAGC